>JAJOOO010019168.1:0-21348 GCA_029582685.1 Solanum piurae | reverse complement strand
AACTGACTGAATTCTAGGGACCTAATGGGTGAAAGGAACCCACTAGTGAAATCCCACATACCTGGTGATGAATTCCACAGAGAAATCTTTCGATTTCGAGGCTGGAACTGATGGAACCTTGCTGCGTTCTTGAACTAGGGTTCTTGACCTTTTTCTCCTCTCTTGCTTCTAATTCTTCTAAGTTTGATTAATGATTTGACATAGGTAAGTTCTAGTTATGTTTCTAGGCTTAAACTGATTAAAATCTCATAATTTAGGGTTTAAACGACGTATCTTAGGGGTTAAACGAAAAAGGAAAAGACCAAAAGACCTCTGAATTAACTGCTGTCGGAGTGATCGACGAACTGGACTGACAGGCCGTCAATAAATCGACAGTCCGTCTATTGGGTCTGCTCGACAGGCCTTCACTAAAACGAGCATAACTTTTTACTCGGAATTCGGATTTTAGCAAACTCGGTGGCGTTGGAAAGATAATTCAATCTATCATATCATAGGTAATGGGACACACAATTAATTTTGTGCTAAAAGTTATGACCATCTGAAGTTGACCCATCAATAATTTACAGCTAACTGGCTGTTGACTCTCATCTACGGTCAGACCTACGGACCGTAGATCGATTGACGGTCCGTGCTGGTCAACAGTCAATCGGGACTGAAGCTGGGCTTTAGGGGCATCGATCCACGAACATGAACTACGATCCTTGTGGTATGTGTTTGGGAGTAACAGACTTAGTGATGGGTTGACTTGTCGCTGTTGAATAATTCTAATGATGGAAAAGGGGTAATAAAAGGCAATGTGCTTAATTATTGATGTCTGATGTGTTTAGACTAGTTTGAAAGTTTTATTGATTAATTATTGATTTTGTATCACGATTCTGTTGTTATGAATTGTGTATTGTTATGAAAATGGTCATCTCCTCATTATTTGTGTGAACATGTCATTTGCATTGGTTCTGAGACATGATTGTGATAAGTGTTATGTGAATTGAGGAAGAATAAGAAAGTAAAGAGGATGTACCATTTCAAGGGTTGTGTCGCGCGCCACGACGAATACTATTATCGAGGGACGTGTTGCACGCTTGATGAGTTCAATATTTGGACTCATTTGGGGTTTTTTATATATAGATTTAATGTCCTCAAATGCTTAATTTGTGCCATAAACTGATGTTAAAGCCTTGACTTTTAGGTATATGAATTAAGGAGCAAAGAAAGGACACTAACATGCAAAAATGAACAAAACAAACTAAAGAAGTGAAGAAAGGTGAGCCTAATGATCGCCAAGAGCACTTGGCGAATCCCTGGGTGACTATTTTGACCGCCTCAAGTTCCAGTGTGCTAGCCCTGAGGGAAGAAACCAAGTCGGTGACAGAAAAGGGGCAGTTGGCGAATCATGGAGCAGTTTTGCGATGCAAAGAGTGATCACCCAAAGTTACAGGACTTGAGGATGATGAGAACCAAAGCAAAAAGGTGATAGAAAGAGTAGAAGGAGATTCGCCGAACCACTCGGCGAGCCCGACTTACCTCGCCTAATGGCCCTTCATGGCTTATTTTTGGAGACTATAAATTATATTTTGAATAGTTAACTTAGGGGGCAGAATTAGTCTAGAAAATTTTTCTCTTTAGTTTTTGATAGTTTCTTAGTAGACTTGAAGGGTTTTGATACTCAATTTTGAGATTTTACAAGTGGGTTACTGATTTTCTTCGATTTGGAGCATTGTAAAGGCTTGAATACTCTTACCTAGTTGATAGATAATCGATTTGGTTACCGTTTTTATCCTTTTATGATGCTTGGCTAAAACTCCAATTCTTTGGGTGTAATCACGTGATTATGGGATGAATTTGTTTAAGGGAATTGTTACTTACTAGTTTAAATGTTATATTGAAGTGGGTTTAATCATTAGTTGTGGTTTAATTTATGAATTGTAGTTGCAAATGCAGTTCTAATTTAATGTTCTTAACTTACTCGAGAGAGAAGTTCTGGAACTAAGGCTTGTGATTAAATGGTTTGTAGGTATTGGGTTGATTTGGTTTCAGCTCGAGAGAGTGAATCCTTAACCCAATCCTACCCATCTAGCTCGAGAGAGGGGATAAATTAAGGTGTGGGTTGTTCTTCATTGCTATGCTTGTTGATGTTCGAAAGAATTCACCTGATTCTGGATAGTTGTTCGAGAGAAAGCTATCTCCCTAATAGTCTAACCTACCCAGTGATTTTTCGCTATTTACTAGTATTTTCAATTACCCATATATCGAAATTTGCCTATAATCGATCACATCCCAAGAATTCCTCTCCTTATTGTTATTTCAAATTGTTTGTCACTATGTTGTAGTTGATAATTGCAAATCAAAAATCCCTCATCTGACATTCGTGTCACCACTTTTTATTTGTTTCATGTCTTTTTCAATAATTTCTATTCCTATATCTAGTTAGATCACATTCGTACTTCTTGATTGAATTTGAACACGTACCGCTCCCTGTGGAATTCGACCCCAACTTAATTGTTGGGTTATATATTGCTTAACGATCATTTGCACTTAGAATTGGATGAAGTGTATTTGATAAACAATAAAGAATAATTAAAATGGCGCCGCTGCCGGGGACTGGTGTTGTTTAAAATTCTTTTAGTGAAGTTGAATTGTGATCTTTGCAGTTATAGTAGAATCTACTTATTTTAGTTTTTGGTTTTGTGTTGCTTGTGTTAAACATAGTAGGAGATAAGTGTGAACGGAAGTAATGGTAGCCAAGTGGGCCACCAAGACGACATTGGGAACCTCAATGATGTCAATGACCCAAACGTCAATGACCTAATCCAAGTGGGTGGTGTTGGTGCCATTCATTTACCTGCAGCTGAAGGAAACACTATTTTTCACATCACAAGCACAATGCTTCAGCTCCTACAATTTGTTTTTAATAAATTTTTTATTTATTTAAAAAAAGACCCTGAGGGGGTCAGGGGCAGAGCAACACCCCCAGGCCTTATCATATATAAAAAAACAAATATACAAGGAGGGGGACATTTACCTTACCTCCAAACCTAAGATGGGTACGAAGTCAACCAACCTACTAAGGTTAGTCGACTCAACCCTATACAATATGATATATTATTTAAACTAAGCACCTATAGAGGACTCCTCTCTTAATACAAAGTTACCAATAATACATAAATAAGGGAGACTCCCTCGTTACACGAATTGAAACTAAGTCTACTCAAACTACTATACCTAAAAGACCTAGTAAATTTGAGAATGTAGCTCATGAAACAATTAAGGCAAGAATACAAAGTCTTGAAGATGTCTATTTGGTCTACTGTTGTCGATCAACTTGACAGAAAGTTGATGTAAATCGTTTGTCTTTAAGTACTGAGTTCCCGTCATGTTTGATAGATAGTCAAGGAGGTTGTTTGATCCTTTTCAACTTCTTCCTTCTGAAATTTTGTACCCCCATTTTCTCCAAAAGATAATTTCCTTTTATTGCATGGGGCAATTGATGATGAGTGTAGTAATGTTGCACTATATCTTGTTTGTGACTATGTTTGGCCAAGAGGTCTGCTGTACCATTAGCTTCCCTGTACGTATGAATACACTGAAAAAAACACACTGTTTAGCAAGAATCTGTAAGTGCTATATGTACACATGAATCTTCCAAGGAGGCGCAGCAACCTGCAAGAGCCATTTAGTTAATAATTCAGAGTCAACTTCTAATATGATATTAGTGTAACCATGTTGTATACACCAGTTTAAACCATAACATGCTTCCTGAACCTCAGCTTGATTATTTGTCCCTTCACCAAGAGGTATAGAAAAAGCATAAATTATGACCCCTTGTTCATCTCTTAGAATGCCTCCCCCTCCAATTTTCCCGGGATTGTGCAAAGCACTACCATCCGTATTCAATTTATATCTACTAGGCGGAGGAGTCTTCCACATAACTAGAGTAACTCTTATCTCCTGATTACATCTTTCAATGCATTCCACCACTTCTGAACAGATCACAAGCAACTGAAGGTAAGGAAAAACAGATTGAAGGAGTAAAAACATGTCTTTGAAGATAAATTATTTAACTTTGAAGATATTGGATGTTTTTCCTCCATACTTAGCTGAGCATCTATTTTCCATAGATTCCAACATATTACTATAGGGAAAGTTTTAAGAATTATTGCGTGTGCTGCATTCTTCCCTGTAAAACCATTCCAGCATGTTAGCTGGTTGAGCAGTGAATATTTCTGAAAATTGACCCCCATGCTACCTGCAAAAAACTTCCAGATATGCCCTGCAAAATGTCCATAAATGCAAATATGATCCACGTCATCCCATCCCTGCTGAATACAATAGAAACATTTCACAGGCTCCTCTCCAAAGGTTGCTAATATTTCATTGGTTGGCAATTTATATCGTAATGCTCTCCACAGAAGAAAAGACATTTTGAAAGGTATATGTTTATGCTAAATTTGAAAATAATTGACTGTAGTGGCCTTCTTATTTCTGCAAATTTCCCAAGCTGATGCACAAGTGAAAGTGCCAGCCTCAGTCTGCTTCCAAACTGCACTGTCTTTAACCTCCTGCACAAATTGAAATTTCATGTTTAGAATAGAGGGAATAAGGAGAGGTGGAACTTGTTGCCTCAGTTTCCTTTCATTCCATTTTCCATCTACTAGAAAGTGTGCAACAGTAGCATTATTGAGACTTGATACAAAAGTAGTATAATTAGCTAGTGCACCCCCTCCTAGCCAATCATCCCACCAAAAAGAGCAGCTTCCAGAGTTGATTCTCCAACCAATATACTCTTCTACTTTAATCTTGTTTTTCATCATGTATTTCCACATCAAAGACTGTCCAGTATCCACCTTTTTTGCAACTGGATGAGCTCTTTGACAGTATTTGGATTTAAGAAAGTGACTCCATAAAGATACTTTAGACCTGAAATTCCACCATTATTTGTACTATAAGGAGGTGCATATATCGGGTAATCTTATGATTCCTAGCCCTCCTTCATTACATGGTAAACACATGGTACCTAGAGAAGCCAAGTGATATTTCCTTTTATCCAGATGCTTTCCCCAAAAAAAATCTGCAATATGGCCTCAATGTATTTAATAGTAGTGCTGGGGGGAGAAATTGCAGCCATAGTATGTATAGGTATAGATTGCAAAGCATGTTTAATCAACGTAATTCTGCCCCCAAAACTAAGTATCTTTTTCTGCCAACCACAAACCTTTTTGGAGATCTTATCTACTAGATAAGAGTAATAAATGATCCTTTGCCTACCAATATAAAGAGAACAACCTAGATAAGTAATATGGCTACTTTTCTGTGAAAAATTAGTAACTGCTTGAATGGTATTGATAATGTCCTGTGAGGTGTGAGGTATTGTCTGGGATCATAAAATGGCTTTTTTCTTTGTAAATAATCTGGCCAGAAGTATGTTTATAATCCCCTAACATGTCCATGATGAGCTGCAAAGAATGTCTGTCAGTAGAAGCAAAAATAATAACATCATCTGCAAAATTTAAGTGATTGATCTGAGGTCCTTTAGTTATTTGGGGGGTTGGCTCATGAGGATCCCCATGAGCATATCAGGAACTCTTTGTATGTATGTAGACAATTCTCATTTAAGAACATATCGCAAGAATCAGTCCATCTCAGGTTATTTCCATTCTCTTTGATGGGTGAAGCTACTAAATAGTTGGCTGAGTTACTGAGGGGCTCTATCACCTCTTGGGATGAGCTGACCACATCATTTCATGTAAGGTTCTTTCCCCAATCGAAGATGATGACTCTAAAGGATGGCATCCAAGGTTGCAAACGCTTGGAAGGTGAACCAATCCATGAGACATCGCTAAGGTCTAAGAAGATGGTGCTTCAGTGCCCAACTCATGGACTTCCAGATAATGTGCTGCTGCAACATTTCTATAGGAACCTTGATTCAGTAAATAAAGGAGTGGATGATCAACTCTCACCTGATGGTAGAATGCAACTACCATATGCAGTGGCATCCCAACTCCTTGATTGCATGACCAAGAACAACAGGGCATGGTATACTCGTGAAGACCAAGTCTCTCCTCTCACTTATAAAATGAAAAAAAGAGCAGATCGAGAAGTATCAAGAGAGAGACCAAAACATGGCCAAAATGATGGACAGTTGGATATCTTTGCTAAGAATGTCATGGGTGTTGGTGCAAGAAGTGTTAATGTTGTGGGTGTTGGTGGAGTAAACCTCGATGAAGCAAAATTTGAAGCATTGTCCAATGAGGAAATGAACTACCTAGCCATTCACGGAGGAGGTTATCGTGCAAACTACCCAAAACCGGGTGGAAATCAAGGATGGAATAGAGATGAGGGATGGAGAGATCGTGAAAGAGAATGGCTTGATCGTAACGCCACTTGGAAGGAAAGAGAGAGGGAGAATGATAGGTATGTTCCTCCCCATGAGCGTCAAAAGTCCAAGGTATCTGAAGGTGGCCGGAAAAAAGTGTTTAAAGAGATGAAATAAGATGTCTCAACTCTCAACCAGACACTGACCTCTCACTCAGTCTGTATTAAGCAGCTGGAGACCCAAATGGGTCAAATTTCTTCACATTTGAATCCAAGAAAACAATGGGGGTTGCCTAGTGACACAATGGCAAAGCCCAAAAACGAAGTTTGATTTGGTATCCTCATCGTGCAACGATGTCAACTAAGGCGCTTCTTCGGAGGCAACCTATGTTTTTAATTCTTTAGTTTTGATTTTGAATAATGGGTGTTGATTGTGCAGGTGAAAATTGAGAGTGTTGGAAAATGGGTAGTTTGGCGAGCCAAAAGTCCAGTCGGTGACACGCTGAACATGTCCGCGAGCCCGACTTGGACCATCGTTTGACCTACCAAGCCTAAAGTGGAAGTTTGTAAAACTGGCGGGCTAATACTTAGTTGGCGACTCACCGAACAGGTCTGTGAGCCCACTTTTGTCCGCCATTTGAACCCCCAAATTTCTTCGAGGTCCTGTAAAACTCGATGAGGTAAAGTCTCACTCGGCGCATCGCCGAGTGGATCGACAAGCATGATATACTTCATCGCTAGTGCCGCGAACTGAAAGTTTTTAAAGCCAAAATGTTTTAAAATTTCAAAATCCTTCATATTCTCTTATTTTCAACTCTCGTACTATCTTACCCATTAGTTAATCTTTCTTATTTTACTATTTTTTGTGTGATCTCATGCTCGGAATTTGAAATCTTTGCCACCTAGCTATTCAAATTTGGAAATTCGACATTAAGGTTGGTTTTTTGAACCCCGCACTTTAATAAAGTGGTTGAACTCGAATGCAATAGGTAAATGTGTTGTGTTTGATGTTGGGTAATTGTTTAAATTGTGTGTATTATGTTGGTTTGCCTGTGTTGATTTGAAATGCGTGCCTAAGTGCTTAAATAGATCGATTCCCATGTTTTGTGCGTTAAAATTGGTTCTAAAATATTGGGTTGTGGTAATTTTGTAATGGGCTAGTTTGGTGAAGTCTAAGTAACCCCGAGTTGTGCTAAATAATGTAATTTGACTGATGATGGAGCGTTTGACGTTATTCTTAAGGGAAAAAGTCATCAAATGGCTAATTTTGTCCAATTCTGGGGAAGTCTGAGTACCTGAGGGCATGGGTCATATGGGTCTAGTGCTAATTGAATAATGTGTGTGTTTGCATTTGAATTTGGGGGCTACGGGTTGATTTTGGGAAATGGGGTTGAAATTTGGTACGTTGGGCTGTTTGGCGAGCTTCGTCTAGCTTGCTGAGAAGTTCGTCAGTTCGCCAAAGTCTCCCTTTGATCGCCCTTAATTTCATTTTTTGGCTAAGTTGATTCTGTAACTTTCGGCGGGAAGCCTGAGCTCACCAAAAGGTTCCTTATATCGTCCTTTATGCACCCCTAACCCTTAAAAAATTGTAATATTCGACGGGCTATTCTAAGCTCACCGATTGTTGTCAGTGATTCGCCGAATGGCCCTGAACATCACTGACGTGCCTTGTTTCTAAAAAAATTTTGAGCTGGTTTTTTCGGTGAGCCCGATCTGGCTCGCCTAAGTGTCTTAGCGACTTGTTTGGTGAGTCTTTGTGCAACTCTAATTCTGCAATTTTATTGAACCATTTCTAACAAGTTTCTCTTTGTTTTGCAAATATGTCTTGACCCAAAGTGCCAGGAAGAGACATCCCACCTCGTAAGCTGGGAAAAAGAATCATCATAAATGAGGATGCAGCAGCATCCAACGCAAAGGTAGCCAAACACCCTACCAAGGGAGGGAAAGGAAAAGAAAAGGGCAAGGCACCCATGGTTGAGCTATGACAGTAAGGGAGTCTACACTACTCACCTTTCCACATCAAACAACGTGGAAGAACCCCAAAATTCTCAGGCTTCCAACTCTGAGCCTGAGGATGACCAGATTGTACTTGCCCGGAGAGCTGGAATTTTCTCTAAGGGGATTCATGATCAGTCTAGGATCCGGGTGCCTCAGACTCCTCGTCCTCTTCCAGCTTCAGATTAGACTGTGGTCCCACCACCACATGTACAGGGTCCTCCTCCTCGATCTCTTAACAGACTAAAGGCCGAGGGACTAAGGAATTTCATTAAGGAGAAGAGGTTGTCCATAGATGGTGTGGTGGACAGATATCCGTAGATATGAAACACCCTTATAAATTCCAGCTCTTCACTAAACCCCGGCGTCCCTACATTCCTAATTGGGTCTGGGAGTTCTACTCAGCCTATAGATCTTTACTAGACAAGGGAAGAGGAAGGCCGCTACCTTTAAACCAGTGGATTATGTGGTTGTCCGTGGGAAAAAGGTAAAATGTGATAGTGATGATATAAATGTCATTTTCGGATGCACTTATAAATTCATAGATACCTACCATATTATGATCAAGAAAACAATTGGAGGATGTGAAAAGTTTGATGGCCCCTCTCCTTTCTGACGGTACTCCTAGGTGGATTGGGGTCGGAGTGCCCATACATAAGAGAGATTTCATTATGGCGGCGAGGTATTGGTTCGGGTTTATCAGCATTACAATCATGCCATCCCAGAATGAGTCTATTCTTCGCCACACAAAGGCGGCCTGTATTGGCTCTATCATTGCTAGGAAGAGCCTAAATTTAGGTGTGATCATTGGACAAGATATA
Source organism: Solanum piurae (assembly GCA_029582685.1). Lineage (NCBI taxonomy): Eukaryota > Viridiplantae > Streptophyta > Magnoliopsida > Solanales > Solanaceae > Solanum > Solanum piurae. The sequence continues at coordinate 12,223 of JAJOOO010019168.1, read as the reverse complement.
TCCATGAGGGCCAAACAACGCCACATATCTCTTCCATTTCTGGTGTTGATCACCGAGCTGTGCATACGGTCCCATGTTCCGCATGATGAGAAGGTGGATATGGAGGTGACTCCCACCTTTTCTACTGGCATCCGGCATATTAAGGCCGAGTACCTGATAGATGAGGCTGAGAGAAGGAAGGCAACTCCAGTGGATACTTCCCCCGCGGTTGATATTGAGACATTACCTGCAGAGGCAGTATTACCTACTTTGGCCACTAGGACTTCATGTATTTCTAGCTCAGCTCCCTTTATGACTCCTAGTTCTTCTACTGCTCCTCCCCCTCCTAGAGTTGCTGCTAGCACTGTTGTATCCCGACCTCTGCTCACCCAGGCCATGCTGCTACGCATCAGGCATCTAGCCCATTTTGCTGATGTGCGTGCCTCCAGGCTGGAGGCCACATTTCCCAGGATGATTGACAATGCTCTCACTACTGCACAGACACCTCTTAGAGATTCTATTGAGGCCTTCATGGCGAGGATAGAGGTGTGTAAGAGAGATCATGGAGCTATTCATGAGGTGGCAACCTTAAAGGCCGCAATCGCGGAGCTAAGGAAGGATGCAGACCAGCTGAAATCCACCGATATGTCTTTGATTTTTGGGACTGTGGAGATCTCTGATGACCTGAGCACATATATTCTAGCTCATTCTGATGTGCCTAGTCCGGCTACCACCGGGGATGAGGTTAGAGCTTATGATGTGACTGTAGAGTCTGAGGCTGAGACTGATGAGGAGCAGCATGGTGTTCAGGAGGAGACTGTGTTTGATGGCCTGACTGAGGTAGATGAGGCTATGGTACATGCTGATGTTTAGACCTCCTTGAGGAATACTTTTGTGGCAAGTTCTAGTGTAGTTATAGTTTTTGAGATACCGGGCACTGATGCCTAACCTCAGAGTATTACTTCGGGCACTAATTCCCCAACAGACAAAGTGACTGAGTAGTCAGGATGATTTTTACCTCCCTCTTTGTTATTTTTGTTGTTTTAGTTGCATTTGAGGACAACTGCATTTTTTTGTAGGTGGGGTGAGGTATTTCCATACGTACCTCTTGTGATTCTATTTTGTTTGTGAATATTGGGTTTTGTCGATCTATATATGGGTTTTGATCTTAATCTTGTGGTTGCTTGAGCTTGTGGCCCTTTGTTTTTGAATGGAAATGGTTTTTGAACCTAATTTTAAAATTTTTGCCACCTCTATTGTGTGTGATTGTAGCTGTTCTTGTGCAAAATTTAAGTATCGATTGTGATCAATACTGATGACTTGAATAGTGCTCTTAATTAAACGAAATGAATGTGCAGGTACCATGAGGCCAATAAATTTGCATAGACAATGTGTGAACTTTTAGCATCTCATTCTGACTAGCCGGGTATCGAATGAGTCTCTTGTGATGAACATTGCACACTAGCTAGAAATTGTGGAGTCTTGTTTGATATTGGTGCCAATGCCTTGTGAGACGAGATTACTTTGAACATTGTGTGTGATGACACCTATAATTTTCCCCGTTGGTCCGGTTGATTAAGTGATGCAAGCAGTTGAAATGAAATTAGGCAATAATTTTGAAGAGTGAAACAATTTGACAATATACCTCTTTTGTGGCCAACCTTGTGAGATGTGTGAACCTTGCTTGAACCCTCTTGAGCCTTATCCTTTTCTTGGAAGAAACTTGAACAATTGTGATCCATCTTTATCCATTTATCCATAACTTTCATGAAGTGCAGTTTGCTGAATAGCCTACCTAGGCCAAAAGCCTAAGTTGGGGGTGTGGTAAAAAGAGAAGGTAAATCAAGAAACATGAGAAATCCCCACTTGAGTAATGGTTTTGAAAAAGATGAATCCCCTCCATGTAAAAAACAAAAGAAGAAAGCAAAGAAAAAGAATGAAAAAATTATGAAATAAAGTAGTGGAAGTTGCAAAAGAAATGGGGTATTCAGTAGTTCATGTGAATTTGAATAATGAGGTTGATTATGACCATGATTTAAATGTTAAAGAAAAGGAGGAAAAGTGATGTACAGGCCTTGAAAAGACCTTTGTGATATTGAATGAGTTGAAACGAATGTTGATTGGAAAATAAAGGCAAACCTATGGGAGAAGGCATGCATATGTTCATCATTGTGAGTATGAGAGTCGTATTTGATTTCGGAACTCTAAAGTGTTGAAAAATTATGTGTGAATATGGAGTCATCTTTGTTGTGAGGGCATTTGAGTACCTTTGTTGAGCCTGAACTTGCAATTGAAGAGAGTATCGTGAACTTGAGTATCTTTGATAATGGTGAGTCACAATTTGAAAATTTGAGTGCACAATTGATCATTGCATGAGTTAGTTGAACCTTGTTGTTTGCATTCATGTTGAGTCTTATGCAACACTATTTGAGACATCCTTTTTGAACTGCTAATCTTGAGTTGTACTTGAGGACAAGGAAAAGTTTAAGTTTTGGAGGTTGCTGAGTCTGAGATTTGGACTCATTTGGGGCTTTGTTTATATAGATTTAGTGTTCTCAAATGCTTAATTTGTGCCATAAACTGATGTTAAAGCCTTGATTTTGAGGTATATGAATTGAGGAGAAAAGCAACGACACTAGCAGGCAAAAAGGAACAAAACAAACTGAAGAAGTGAAGAAAGGCGAGCCTAATGATCACCAAGAGCACTTGGCGAATCTCCCAATGGCCATATTTGACCGCCTAAAGTTCCAGTGTGCCATCCCTGAGGGAAGAAACCAAGTGGGCGATAGAAAGGGGACAATCGACGAATCACCGAGCAGTTCCGCAATGCCAAGAGTGATCGCCCAAAGTTACAAGACTTGAGGATGCTGAGAGCCAATGCAAAAAGGCGATAGAAAGAGCAGAGGGAAGTTCGCCGAACCACTCGGCGAGCCCGACTTACCTCGCCTAATGGCCCTTTATGGCTTATTTTTGGCGACTATGAATTAGATTTTGAACAGTTAACTTAGGGGGCTGAATTAGTCTAGAAGAGTTTTCTCATGAGGTTTTGATAGTTTCTTAGTAGACTTTAAGTGTTTTGAGCTTCAATTTTGAGATTATGCTAGTGGTTAGTGATTTTCTTCGATTTGGAGTATTGTAAAGGCTTGAATACTCTTACCCATTTGATGGATAATCGATTTGGTAACCGTTTTTTATCTTTATATGATGTTTGGCAAAACCCCAATTCTTGGGGTGTGATTAGTGGTGGCAAATGGGTGGGTTGGGTAAAATTTGGGCGGGTTGAAAATGGATCAACATTAAATGGGTAGTAATTCAACCCGCCCATATTTGATATGGGTAAAAATGGATTGGGTAAGAAATGGGTTTGGTAAAATACTAGTTTACCCATATTTACCCACATTTTCATGAGTAAATAGTACTCTATTTAGGAATTCAACATGGAGAAAATATTTTAGTCTTTTATTAGATGAAAAATGTTGAAAAAATGTTTCATTTAGTTCTATTGTATCATAAAAGTAAAAAATAAATTCTATAATTTTTTGACATAAAATAAAATAATGTAATAACAAGGGGAAAACATTTTTAATTTCAAAGTTAGTGAATATTTTCATTTTAGGACTAAAACATGCTTAATGCACTTTAAACAATGTCAATACTAATACATGATTTGCTTATTTTACACTATGTATTTATTATCCAATATAAAATTAAACAAATAAAAATATATAATTATAAGTAACAAAAGAAATGTACATTTAAAATATATATTTTTGGAGGGCCAAAGACTTCATCTTTTCAATTATAGTGAAAAATAATTAGTTCTATAGAGGAACATAAAAAGCAAGAGAAATTACAATATTTTTAGTGATATCATGAATTTATAGTGAATAAAAGTTAGAAGCTTAACCCATTTGACTAATTCATACTTTACCCATATTTTACCCATATTTTTATGGGTTGAATATGGGTATCAACCCATATTTTACCCATGTAAAAAATTACTCACCCAACCCATTAAAATATGGACGAGTTGGGAGTGTTACCAAAATATGGGCTCATTTTGCCGGCACTAGGTGTAATCATGTGAATATGGGTTGAATCAGCTTATGGGTATCGTTAATTACTAGTTTAATTGCTATATTGAAGTGGGTTTAATCATTAGCTGAGGTTTAATTTGTGAATTGTAGTTGCAAATGCAGTTCTAATTTTGTGTTCTTAACTTGCACAAGAGAGAAGTTATGGGACTAATGCTTGTGTTTAATGGTTTGTAGGTATTGGGTTGATTTGGGTTCAACTCGAGAGAGTGAATCCTAAACCCAATCCTACCCATCTAGCTCGATAGAGTGGATGAATTACAGTGTGGGCTATTCTTCATTGCTATTCTTGTTGATGTTTGAAAGAAATCACTTGATTCAGGATAGTTGTTCGAGAGAAAGCTATCTCCCTTATAGTCTATCCTACCCACTGATATTTAACTATTTACTAGTAGTTTTAATTACCCATATATCAAAATTTTCCTATAATCGATCACATCCCGAGAATTCCTCTCCTTATTGTTATTTCAAATTGTTTGCGAGTGCATTGTAGTTGATAAGAGCAAACCAAAAAACCCCCATCTGACATTCATGTCACCGCTTTTTAATTTATTTCATGTCTTTTTCAATAATTTCTATTCCTATATCTAGGTAGATCACATTCGTACTTCTTGATTGAATTTGAACACGTACCACTCCCTGTGGGATTCGACCCCAACTCAATTGTTGGGTTATGTATTTCTTAACGATCGTTTGCACTTAGAATTGGATGAAGTGTATTTGATAATAATTAAAAATTCATCAACACTGTGACGGATACTATTATCGAGGGACGTGTCACACGCTGCGACAAATACATGGACAGATATATCATCCATGGGTCTAGGACTGTGAGACAACGGGTGTGCATCGTTAGGTCAAACATGCATCACTATACTTGACGTTGCATTTCATTGCATTACACATTTTAATCATTGATGAGCTTGATCTTGTGTGTTGCTGATCTTGTGAGTGCCTTTATGCAGAAGTTGTGATTGATGAATATTGAGTTTGCTGTTGAGGATATGTAATTTGTTAGAGTGTTGATGTTGAGCTATGTGATATGTAAACTGTGAACTTTTAGGTTGAGCTAGTTTTATGTAGGTTGTAGTTGTGGATATTCCGATAGGGTCTAAGTAGTACCCGTATTCTATTACCTTAGCTTGTGTTTAGAAGTTTATTTGTTGAGTATCGTGTGGTTTGGTACTCACCCCTTGCTTCTATATTTTTGTAGATTACGATCCTAGATTTTGTTCTACTTGAGAGACAATATCATTTGAGACTTTCGTATTTTCTTTCAATTCTATTATTTATATTAGAGACTTGTATACGTGACAACCAAGTTTTGGGGAGTTAGGTAAGTTTACTTGTTATCCATAATAGTAATAGTTATTGAACTAATATTGTTTTTATTTCCAGACTTTATCGAAATGATCGGGTTGTAGGCTGACTTGTCTTAGTGGGATAAGTCGAGTGCCATCATATCTATTTTTGAGCTATGACAAAATCGTATCAGAGCCTTAAGTTCATAGTCTCGCATGTATACAAGCCGAGTCTACATAGAGTCTCAAGGATCAGTACAAAGACGTCTGTACTTATCTTTGAGAGGCTATGAAGACTATTAGGAAACATCCTCTTGTTCATTCTTTCTCATCTTGCCTGGTTACCTTCCTTATTATTGAGTTATTGTATATTCTTTTGACAGTTGACGAGGACTAGAGCTACTGTTACTGGTGGTAGAGATGAGGAACTTCCCGCGGCAGTTGTTGAGGTCCCAACTAGGGGTAGGGGTAGAGTTTGAGCTAGAGGTCATGCTCATGGAATGGCACTAGCCAGAGGTCGTAGCAATGGAGCAGCACTGGTAAGGGGCTAGCTAGAAAGGTCTCTCCAGAGCCTCAAATTGATGACAAAGTGGACCAGGTTCCTACAGAGCCTACAAACATACCTTTACTTCATGATACATTTTTGAGAGTGTTATGTCTGCTCAAGAGCATTACTTAGGGTAGTGGTGCGAACGGCACACCACAGGACTCTCACACTAGAGAGGGGGCTCAAACCTAGGAGCAACAACAAGCTCAAGTTATTCAGGATGCAGTGGAGCAACTACCAATGGATTCTGCGATTGGGAACGATGTTGCACCTGCAGCAGTTGGGGGTCAAGGTGCACCATTGGTTGTTCTGACAGAGGATGAGCAGCGCAGGTATGAGAAATTTTGAAAGATGGACCCACCTATGTTTCAGGGTGGGATGAGTTAGGATGCTCATGAGTTTCTGACTACATGCTGAGAGTTTCTAGAGGTGGTTGGGTTAGCTGAGTCACACGGGGTTCGGTATGATACCATCCAACTTTGTGGGCCAGCGAGAGAGTGGTGGATAACTTATTCAGGGTCTTTGCCAGTTGGATCTCCTCAATTTACTTGGGAGATATTTTTTAGTGCCTTTCATGACCACTTCATCCCTTGGAGCGTGAGAGAGGAGAGCCGTTTGAGGTTTGAGAGTCTGAGATAGGACAACTTATTCGTTACTGAGTATTAGGCCCATTTTTGCCAGTTTTCTAGACATACTTTAGCCATTATTCCAGATGAGACACAGAGTATCAGTAGATATGTGAGGGGGTTGACTTTCTCTATTAGACCGGCTGTGTTTAGGGAATCTCAAAAGGGGGCTTCATTCTAGGTCATTGTGAGTGCCGTCAAAGAGGCGAAACTGATGAAGAGAGAGGAGTTGGGGGACCCTAAGAGGGCCCGTGCATCAGGTCAGTTTTATGGTGCCTCATCTCGAGGGAGGGGATCACACAAAAGGGGTGGTTCCTTTCAGCATCGGGGACCCATTATTGTATTTATACCGACATCCGAGGGTTGTAAGATACCTCAAGTTTCTTATAGCACGAGTCAGGGATCGTACGTTCATAGCAGCGACCTATAGGGAAAGACAATTATAGTGGGTTTTCAGGATCCACACAGTAGTTCTCGAGTTAGAGGTTTTGCGTTAGTTGTGGAGATCCCGATCACCTGATGCAACAGTGTACTTCCCATAGGGGTCTTGGAGGACCCCAACCTAATTTTTCATTTCAGACTACACCACCGGTACCACAGGGTAGAGGCCGAGGAAGAGTTCAGCCAGGTAGAGGCGGTAGAGATTCTAGTAGCGGTACTTCAACTCAGTAGAGTGGGGGTAGAGGTACCACCCAAGCTGGAGGTGGGAGAGGGGGCAATTGTTATGCTTTCCTGAGGAAACCCGAGGTAGAAACTTCTAATGTTGTTATGACAGGTATCATCCCAGTATACTATCAATCTACATCTGTATTGTTTGATCCGGGGTCTACATTCTCTTATGTGTCTACCTATTTTACTGCTGAATTTGATATGATATGTTATAGCATGATTGTATCTATTCATGTTTCTACGCCTGTGGGTGAGCCCTTAGTGGTGGATCGAGTGTATCGATCCTGTCTTGTTTCTTTGGCAGGGTATTACACTTGGGTAGACTTAATCATCCTGAGGATGGTAGAATTTGATGTTATCTTGGGTATGAATAGGTTTTCTCCTTATCATGTTATTCTTGATTGTAATGCTAAGACTTTGACTTTAGAAATGCATGGTGTTCCAAGGATTGAGTAGAAGTATAGTAGTTACTCTTATCTTAACAAACCATTTCCTTCATCCGTGCTCAGAGATTGGTGGAGATAGGGTGTTTATCTTACTTAGATTTTAATTGGGACACTAGTGTTGAACCAACTCCCATGGATTCTGTTCCTGTGTTTAGTAGTTTCTCTATGTATTTCTTTTTGATCTTCCAAAGGTTCCTTCCAATAGGCATATTGATTTTGCTATTGATTTGGAGCTGGACACTAAGCCTATTTCTATACCTCCCTACCGTATGGCTTCAGCAGAGTTGAAAGAGTTGAAGGATTAGTTGCAGGATTTATTAAGTAAGGGGTTTATTCTCCCTAGTGTGTCACCTTGGTGTGCCCTATGTTTTTTGTGAAGAGGAAGGATGGGACTATGAGGATGTGCATTGATTACAGACAGTTGAACAAGGTAACAATGAAGAATAAGTATCCTCTTCTGCGTATTGATGACTTATTGGATCAGCTACAGAGAGCATCGTTGTTCTCCAAGAATTATTTGAGGTCCAGATAACATTAGTTGAATATTAGGGCATCAGGTATCCTTAAGACAACTTTTTGGACTCGATATGGGCATTATGAGTTCCTAGTGATGTCCTTTGGGTTGACTAAACCTCTGCAACATTCATAAAGTTGATGAACGGGATGTTTCAACCGTACCTTGATTCTTTTGTGATTGTCTTCATTGATGATATTTCGGTTGACTCCAAGACTGAGGAGGACTATATTAGACACTTGTGGATTGTACTTCAAAAGTTGAGGGAAGAGAAGTTGTATGCGAAGTTATTAAAGAATGAGTTCTGGCTTAATTCTGTGGCATTCTTGGGACACGTGGTGTCCAAGGAGGGTATTAGAGTTGATCCGGCGAAGATTGAGGCAGTTAGAGGCTAGACACGATCTACTTCTCCTACCGAGATTTGGAATTTTATGGGATTGGTAGGCTATTACCGCCGATTTGTTAAGATTTTCTCCACTTTTGCAGCTCCATTGACTAGATTGACTTGTTAAGGTGTAAGGTTTTAATGGTTTGATGAGTATGAAGAGAGCTTTCGAAAGCTCAATACTTTGTTGACTTCGACTTCTGTACTGACTCTACCTGAGGAAGATATAGACTTTACTGTGTATTATGATGTTTCAGGAGTTAAATTGGGTGGTGTATCGATGCAGAAGGGGATGGTGGTTGCTTATGCTTCTAGGTGATTGAAGTCCCATAAGAAGAACTACCCTACTCATGATTTGGAGTTGGCGGTTATGTTCTTTGTACTGAAGTTATGGCGTCACTATTTGTATGGGTTGCATTTTTAGATCTTCATCGATCAGCAGAGTCTTCAGTAGATCTTCAGTCAGAAATATCTGAACTTGAGGCAGCGAAGATGGCTTGAGTTGCTGAACGACAATGATGTGACCATTTTATACCATCTGGGGAAAGCCAGTGTGGTGGACAATGCTTTGAGTAGGAAGACTCCTAGCATGGGGAGTCTTGCCGCACTTAGTATTGCGGAGAGACCGTTCGCTAGAGATGTTCAAATTTTAGTTAGTAGTCTTGTCCGATTGCAGATTTCAGAGGAGAGTGATGGTATTCTTGCATTTATTGAGGCTCAATATTCTTTAGTCGAGCAGGTCCGTGAGCACCAATTTGATGATGAGAAAGTATGTCTTATTCGAGACAAAGTGTTGAGAGGTGAAGCAAATGAGGTTGTCCTATATTCTGATAGTGTCTTGAGGATCGGAGGCAGGATTTATGTGCCCAAGACGGGTGAGTTGATTAGATTTATTCTTGAGGAGGCCCATTGTTCTTGATATTCCATCCATCCGGGAGCAGTAAAGATGTATCGTGATTTGAGTCAGCATTACTGGTGGTGTGGGATCTAGAGGGATATTTCACACTTTGTTTCTAGGTGTTTGACTTGCCAACATGTCAAATGTGAGCACCAACGACCCGGGGGTGTATCTCAGAGGATGCCTATTCCTACTTGAAAGTGGGAACGCGTCACTATGGACTTTGTTTTGGGTTTTCCTGCCACAATGAGTGGTTATGACTCAATTTGGTTTGTTGTTGACAGGCTCACCAAGTCTGCCCACTTCATTTCGGTTCGGGTGAGTATACAATGAAGAAGTTAGCCGAGTTATATATTAGTCAGATTGTGTTATTACATGGAGTTACAATTTCTATTATATCAGATCAAGGTTCATTGTTCACTTCCCATTTCAAAAGCATTACAACATGGTTTGAGTACTCAGATAGATATGAGTACAACCTTTTACCCTCAGATAGATGGTTAGTCTGAGCGGATGATTCAGTTGTTAGAGGACATGCTCCGAGCATGTGTGATGGATTACGGTGCTAGATGGGATCAACATTTACCCTTAGCAGAGTTTGCCTACAATAATAGTTATCACTCTAGTATTCAGATGGCCCCATTTTAGGCGTTGTATGGCAGACGGTGTAGATCTCTGATCGGTTGGTTTGATTCGGCGGAGATGGACTATTTGGGTACAGACTTTCTTAGAGATGCTATTAAGCAAGTCTGTATGATTTAGTATAGATGGTTCACAACCTAGAGTCGACAGAAGAATTATGCAGACCGAAGCTAGAGCCTTAGAGTTTATGAAGGGTGATCATGTTTGGCTTAGTGTCACCCATGAAGGGTGTGATGCAGTTCAGCAAGAAGGGCAAGTTTAGCCCTAGATTCATTGAAGCTTTTGAGATTTTGAGCCGAGTGCGAGAAGTGGCATATAAGTGGGCCTTGCCACCTAATTTGTTGGCAGTTCATCAAGTTTTCCATGTCTTTATGCTTCGGAAGTATATTTCGGATGAGTCTCATGTGCTTTGATAGGCAAGGAAGAGCCTATAGCTATATTGGATATGTCGGTTTGAAAGCTTAGGACCAAGGAGATTGCTTCAGTGAAGGTGCAGTGGAAGCATCGTTCAGTTGGGTTGGAGACTTGGGAGACAGAGTCCAATATGCGTACCAAATATCCTCAGCTTTTCAAAGATTCTGTTACTTTATTTTACTAAAGTTCGAGGACGAACACAGGTTTTAGTAGTGGATAATGTAATGACCTGGAATATCATTTTTGGGAATTTTTAAACTATTTGTTTAACTTTAGTTAATTAATTAATGAGTAAATGCAGATAATTAACTTAATCGATAGTTGATGGGCTAAAGTGATAATTTATTTAAGACCCTATACCATTTAGCCTATATTTCTTAAAACAAGTTAGTGAAATATTTCACTTTTAATATATAATTAATATTTCTTTAAAGAAAATAAGAACTAACCCAAGAGAGAGGCTCACTTTTTGCGGCTTCAACAAGTAAGTGACGAACACGGGTACCTCCAACCAAACTTCAAACTTTGTTTATGTATATTTGATTGTTGGATGTCAATAACTTATTGTTATTAGTATTAAATGGATTCTTTATAGACATAAATGAAATTTAAATAAAAAAAATTGTAAGTGGAATAAATTTGTTGCACCGTGCACAATTTCTAATGAAGTTTTATCATGGAACATTAATGATACACTATGTGCATCAAATAATCATTATATTGGGTTGTTGGAAATAATTGGAAAGGAAAATATATGTATGTATATGTCTTCTGCAAACTTTAGGATATTCCAATAAATTTTTATCTACTAATTACGCCACTGACTAGGTAGTTAAGTATTGGAGAGTTAATGTAACACCCCGACTTTTTGAAACGTATAAATTGACTCATATCATCGTGGAAAGACCACGAAGGTGGGTAATAAATTAAGAATGATGTGTTATGTGATATTTTAAGTGTTCAAGTGTTGTATCTCAAGTTTTGAAGTTAGGTAAGTGGCAAAATAAAAGTTGGCAAAAGTTACCGTATATTCCTTTTTAAAGATTTGTTTGAAATTTGGGTCAAATGTCTCGGACGTTTTCTCCCAATATATTAAGAGTTATGGTTCCCAAGATCTATCGAACCGAAGGTCAACGAGTCTAGTTTCCAACGCATCAAACCATTTGTTCATACGACTTCAAAATAGAGAGATATTTGCATTTTCGTGGGACTGCGCAAGCAGGCATGTGAGGTGGGGCCCTAAGTCGGTGGAATGTTACATATATCTTCTTCTTCGACCTTTTTATTCATTTTCAAGCTAAAAACCAGAGAAATTAGAGAAACCCATTTCTAAGATCAAGTGAAGTATAGATTTTCTCGACTTAAGTCCTTGACGAAAGTTGTTCTACGCGTTGGGCTCATCATCGTGGTATAATTTATTTTATTGATTGCATAGCATATCACACTTTAGTGTTGGGACAGCAAGGGTTTGAACATATTTGAAGATTTTGAGGCGTATTACGAACCTAAGATTGAGGTAAGACCCTTTTTTCATCGACTTTAACTTTTATAAGCAGCAAATATCAATTTGTGACGGAAATACATATCTTTTATCATATTGTCTTGGTATCTTTTATTTTGTGTGTTGATTATGGTCCTACCTTGTTGTAGTATCGAGGGAGTTATGAGTAAAAGTCGTTAGGCCACGCGAAATTTAGCGAAAAAGGTA
>JAJOOO010019167.1:0-35139 GCA_029582685.1 Solanum piurae | reverse complement strand
CCCTCACCCACCCCCTACCACCCCCACCCCCAAAAAAAATTTAAGTTTGTTTTTAAAATATATTTTCAATTTCAAAAATTATTTTCTACTCTAGTAAAAATAAAAGATATTTCTCAAAAATATTTTTCATTCATAAATTAAACACTAAAAATCTTTTCTACTCACCAACCAAACATGAGAAAATAAGTAAAAAATCAACTTGTTTTCCAGAAAAACATTTTCTAGGAAAACATTTTCCATGGAAAACATTTTCCTTCATACCAAACACACCCTTGAAGGATGTTTTCTGCTAAGAATAATACTTTAAGGATGTAGTTCAAGTTTGGGGTATAATTTAATGATGATTTTGGCCGTGTATTTATACACAAGAAGGAAATTAAAAGTCATAAGAGTCCTACAGGTTATCGTACGTGAAAGACAAACCTTATAATCACAATCTATTTTAGCATATAACGTGTGTATATACTCTAGGTTAAACTAATTAATGTAGATAGCTACTGTTTAGGTTGTCCTTAATTACCTCTAATTAACCAAGTTGTCTTACTACTACAACATTTTTATTTTTCTTCTGACAAAATAAACACGTTTAATTTCCCAAAAATATTGCATAATAAACAAATAGAGGAAACTACTTATCCACTACTCAACATGATTAATTCGTAAATATCGGTTGTTATAATTTGTACATTGGGTGCTTTGCCTCATAAAGCGGAGCCATTACTTCACAAAAGTGGAAAATGGGATGAGTAATAGTTAATTAAACAACATGGGAATGAGGATGAAGCCCTTAACGTCCCTTCAAGGCTTATTGTTCTCCTCTCCATTACCATGTCTCTCTTCCACTAATCACCATTTCCCCTCCTTACATTTTTTTTTTTTCATTTTTTACACATAACAAAAATGAGCAATTCCCCATTGGCAACGGGCACCATCACGACTCGTCGAAGACCGATAGATTCTGTCGAATACGCGGAGGAAAATGGTAACGGGAAAGTTAATATAGGACAGCATCATCATCATCGAAGAATAACGTCGTCGGTTAATTCGTTAATGAGACCAGGAAGATACCTAAGCCGTTGGATTTTTGGTGCATTAATTTTACTTATGATTTCCACCATGTTTGTGAAGATTATTCTCATACATTTATTTCTTAGAGTTAATGCCACCATGACTTCCCATCATGATTTCTTGCAACTTCCACGTCATGTCATGCATGCACAGGTTCATCAATCTTTTCTTTTTTATTTCCCCGGTGGATTCAGGATTTTAACATTATAGGTTTTAGTTCTGGATTGTACTAATCATAGGTTTAATTTCCTGGATAATGTCTTCCCAGAATACAGAAATTTGGGCAAACCTCGGAAGTGATAAGTTTTATAAATGCATCGATCGATCAAGTATGTATACTTAATTAACACTTGATAATTGAAGCAATAAGTATTAATTTGTCATTAAGTGTAAACATTTTTCTTTTCTCAGGAGACAAAAGTATGAGCAATGGTTATATTTTAGTTCATGCAAATGGAGGACTTAACCAAATGAGAAGCGGGGTAAGACTTTATTAATTAATTACCAGTTTTTTTTTGTTTAATAGTGTTCTAATGTTAAACCAATTGTACTATGTAATTTTTCATTTTTTTCCGAGTCGATCGTATATGTGAAAATGAATAATTACTTATCATAATTTTACTAAAACTTTGATGCAGATAAGCGATATGGTAGCAGTAGCAAAACTAATGAATGCAAGCTTGGTTCTTCCTATGTTAGATCACAAATCCTTTTGGACAGATCCTAGGTGCAAATAAATATACATATTCATTCTCCCGGTATTTAATTATTTGAAAAAAATTAAAATGCATCTTAGAATGTCACTAAATTCTGTTTTACAGTGAATTCAAAGATATCTTTGACTGGCAACATTTCAGAAAATCTTTGGAAGATGATATTGAAGTATTGGAGTCTCTTCCTCCAAGTGTTGCAAATGTTAAACCTTTCCTCAAGGCACCTGTTTCTTGGTCAAAGGCATGCTTAGCTTCTTCCTATACATATATTTTCCCCGCCCTTTAAAAATGTTCCAAAAATACACTACTTTTGGAGTATCTGACACACAGACATTTTTGAAGGGTCCTAGCTAGCAACATAGATTTGCCCCAAATTAATGGTGAGTTTCTACTTTGGCTGATCATATTAATTTAGTGCAGGCCAGTTACTATAATAGAGACATTTTGAAGATATTGAAGAGACACAAAGTAATAGAATTCACTCACACTGATTCGCGGCTCGCTAACAATGGCATCCCAGATTCAATCCAAAAGCTCCGATGCCATGCCATGTATGAAGCCATTCGTTTTACGGAGAAAATTGAACAACTTGGAACAAAGTTAGTAAACAGACTCAAGGAAAATGGTGAACCATATATAGCTCTGCATTTAAGGTAGGTACAAATTACTTAAATACATACCCGAAAACTATAATTTTTTATCGTTTTAGAAATTAAGTTACATACATTTATGACAGATATGAGAAAGATATGCTGGCTTTCACAGGCTGCAATCACAATCTTACACAAAAGGAAGCAGATGAGCTTCGAAAATTAAGGTACAAAACTAAGCATTGGAAAGAGAAAAGGATAAATGGGACAGAAAAGAGGATTCTGGGGGTATGTCCTATGACACCTCGAGAGGCTGCCATTTTTCTAGAGGCAATGGGATATCCATCAAACACTAAAATCTGCATAGTCGCGGGAGATATTTTTGGACAAAATGGATTAAAGGCACTTCAAGAAAGGTATCCAAATGTATATTACCATTCCAATTTGGCAACAGAGCAAGAGTTGAAACCTTTTATGCAAAGGCATAATCAGCTTGCTGCATTAGATTATATTTTAGCTCTTCACGCTGACGTTTTCTTATACACCTATGATGGTAATATGGCCAAGGCAGTTCGTGGTCATCGCCTATTCCAAGGCTTTTGGAAAACGATCAATCCTGACAAGTAAATTTTCATTTTTTTCTAGCATTTGCTTTCTTTATGCTTGTGTTAAATAGTTTTGTTCACTTGTTTGTTTGACATGTTGTTTTAGGCAAAATTTTGTCAAACTTATTGATGAAATGGACAATAAGAAGCTAACTTGGAAAGAATTTGCAACTCAAGTTAGGGGGTTACATGTAAACAGAACAGGAGCACCAAATGCTAGAGTTGTTGGGCATTCACCTAAACTGGAGGAAAATTTCTATGCAAATCCTTTCCCTGGTTGTATTTGTCTCAGACCAAAACAGAAGAGCAGATGATTGCCGAGGCCCGAGGTATAGACAGCAGTTCCTAATTCCTTATAGGCTTCCAAAGGCTAAATTCTCAGAAGCAGATGGAAATGTTTATGATGAGTATGATTCTGATCACTTCTCATCTGCCAAACATATACAATTTTGACGGGTTCTCAACTTTTAAGGTCCGCATACACTTTGAAGATTATGAACTCAGAATTCAATATTTATTGACATATTAGTAATTATAATATTGTTGAGTTGAACCGTAAAATGTAAGGTCCATCTGTCTGCCTCTGCAATTCAGAGCCAGATCAGATCGCTTGTATATAATTGCCAGTTCTTTTCACTAACTGTATATCCAGAAATGGAAAAACATTAAATCAATAGACTGATGCTTACACAAATTAAATCAAGTTTACATCTCAGCCATCAGATTATAACTAGTATATTTAAGCATGCATGTTTATTTGTTCCAATTCTTCAATTTGCAATGTACAGTTCAATATTTTTTTAACATGAATCCGTGAATTGTACTTAGTGAGTGTATCAAAATATATAGTCACTGTATAACACATGTATATTTAAGTATGACTTTTCGACAAAGTATACTCAGCTATGACGTTTGACTCTTTTCATGTAAATAAAACATGACTATACTTATTGTATATATATATATAATTTGAAATTGACCCTCTTTATTGTTGGCTAGGCATAGGGGATCCGGTTTCTATCCTCACAAGTTGCATAGCTATTTTAATAAGATTTTCTAAATCTTGATTTTCATGACAATTAATAACAAAGTTTAGGGCTTCATGAGCTAAAGAAAGAACATTATTGTAGAGTTTTTGTTTGTGTTGACGCATTGCATCTTCAAGAAGTCTCTGTGCATTTGAGAATTGGTCGATACAATAGTAGTCTCCAACATCGTCAGCTTGATATGTTTTTTTTAAAGCAAGTTTTATTGCTGATTCAAGATAGCTTTCTACTGAATTTTCACCTGCACAATAATATTGAGGAATATTGAGAAATAAGAAAAATGCTACCATGAATAATAGAGAAGCCATTAATTCTTTCGTTTTCCCTTATGTGAAATACGTTCCATAATAATTACTATATATAGTAGTTGGTCACGTTCTACAATGAAGTGAAACGTTCATAGTTTTAATTAATTTAAAATTAAGGCATATTAAGTTTGCCTATTAAAGAGTGATGCATTAGTTATTAGCCTTTTTGGTGCTAACAGAAAAGCAAATCAAACCAACTCGATTTAAAAACTGACATTTGATTTGGTTTGATTAATGTTCTAGTAAAAATAATCGAACCAAATAGTTAAATAATTATATATAAATTTTATAATTATTTATATATATGATATTAGTTTTTTCATAATTAATTATAAATATTTGATTCTTTAATCATTAATTTGGTTTTAGTCTATTTATTTCATATGTAATTTTTTCTTTTTAATAGACAAAGTTTCTTGTACTTTGGAAGCTCTGTTTAGCTTGTTCTTTAAATTCAAGCTGTGTTGCAAGTTAATCCACCAGGTACAATTTTGAAGAAGAATTTGTCGATATTTTTTGTTCAATAGGTGAAAAGAGGGGCAAATTTGATTCAATAGGTGGAAGTAGGATATTTTTGAACTATTTCTAATAGTATAACCTACCTAAAATCTCATAGTGTAAGGAGTAAATTATATCCTCCCTATTTTTTTCTAATTACAATAATTCCTGAAAATTTGTACTTTCCGGATACATAAGTTACCATTCGGATACATTAATTCTGATATAAGAAGTATCCTTCTATTGTGCTAAAAAGGGAACAAAATCATTTCTGTTGCGCTTAAAAAGGAAAAGAAATGTAAAATTAATTATCAAATCCATAAATCACGCAAGTACGTTGTTGTCACTGCTAATCATTCTCTCCTAACGCATAACAACTTCAAAAGAATTAAATTTCAAATTTCTTCTCCCAAATTGTCAAAAATCTTTTCAATTTCGATTCAAAATCATTGAAAAATTGAGTTGATACATCATAAATATCTCTATTTTGTTGAGACATTTCAGAATTTGAGAAAGTGAGGTGAGTTATGAACGATACAAAAGTGACGAAAT
The DNA here is from genome assembly GCA_029582685.1 of Solanum piurae. Taxonomy (NCBI): domain Eukaryota; kingdom Viridiplantae; phylum Streptophyta; class Magnoliopsida; order Solanales; family Solanaceae; genus Solanum; species Solanum piurae. The sequence continues at coordinate 29,759 of JAJOOO010019167.1, read as the reverse complement.
AGTTGTTGGATAAAATATTTCTTTTGTGAATGTTGGATCAACCATTGCAGCTAGGAGATCAATGGGTTGAGGAAAATCTGGAGATCCGATACATTACAGAGTCGAGCGTTGCTTTATCCCTATACAATTGTCTCTCCTTCACCTCTATATTTTTTGAATCAGTTATGTAATTTGTTACTTTCAATTATGATATATATAACATGAATCACCAATTTTTTATTCAACCATAGCAAGAGCTTGTGCATCCTTTTCTAAAACCTTCGACACATATAGTTGCACCAGATGTAGTATAAAAAACAATGAATCTCTCCAGTCTTTTTGTCTATTGTATCAATTCACACTGAATACATTGCAAATCAAGGCTCATGCTCGTCTCTGTAATGTATCATATGGTCATTATTAAGTGTTAGATACATGTAGTGTTATTTTTGTATGAATGTATAATTATCGACGAATGAATATTTAGCAGTAATTTGTACGAATGTATAATGGCTAGTATAGTGTACTTGATACATGTAATATAGATTAATATATATTAGATACGTGTGGTATTGATTTGAATGTAAGAATTATGATCAAGAAAAGGTGCATGATACATTATTAATTGTTGTAGCTTATTTCTGAGTGATAAATGATGTCTTTGATAATAGTTGTTGTGTATCTAGTACATTATGTCATGTATCATATACATATTTTAATAGATGTATTATTGTGTTTCAGATAATTAAGTATCTGATATAGGATTTGTGTCCAGTTATGTTTGATAAATGTTGTCTTTGATAATAGATGTTGTGTATCTGGTACATTATGTCACGTATCATATACATGTTTTAATAGATGTATTATCGTGTTTCAGATAATTAAATATATGATACGAAATTTGTGTCCAGTTGTGTTTGATAACTGTTGTCTTTGATAGTAGCACTGTTTAAATACAAAATGTTATGTATCTAGTACATTATGTAGTGTATCAGATTCATGATTTAATAGATGTATTACTTTGTTCCAAATTTATTGTATCAGATACATAACTACAAGTTGTTCACATTTACTACTAACTAAACAAGCTTCTGATAATGACATTTTATGTATTACCATTAATGAATCTGATACATACTTGTGGTTTGAGAGACTAACATAAAATATTCAAATTTAAAAACAAGATAGACATCCATACAAGTTTTGAGAGTAATACTCTAAAACTTAAGCAAAAGTATCTTTAAAAAAAAACATTAAAGGTGTCTACTAGATACACAACTATCGATATATTAAATATAAACATGTTGCATTACATAAAATAAAGATCATTGTAGTAGTGATGTAACGAAATATTGATACAACTAATAAAGATAAATTTAAGAATCAAAATAAACGAGATACATTAAAAATCCGTGTCTTTGGTAGGCAGATCCAATTCCCACCCTTTTTGGGCATTTTTTTCGTAATAGATTTAGAAGTCGAGATTCTTCTTCGACTTTGTCTTCTCCAACTCTAGATTCTTCATGAATAAGACTGAAGAAACATTAAAGAGTGAAAATACATAACACATAACTGATTTTGGTACTGTTTATATAGCTTTTTAAATTTGAATACGATTGAAGATACATTATAGAACTTGATACATATATATGATACATTCGATAGTGTTTATGTATCAAGTACATTTATATTGAACATGATAAACATTAATTGAAGATTCAACAACATTATGGTTATGTATCAATATCATAAATATGAACATGATACATTGCATAACAACGAAAGCTACTGTAGCAGTGATGTATCGGATCAGCGATGTATTAGATCAGTGATAACACTAACATAAACTTATTTAATGTATCATAAAGTTAAAATGAAGGCATTATACATAAATTTATGAATCAAAATAAACTAGATACATTAAAAATCTGAACCTTGGGTAGAGAAGGGTGTTTAACAATATGTTCTACTCCCCCCTTATTTTGTATAAAAATAAGTTGAACAACAAAAGATCGAAAAAAATCAACAATCTGATGTTGCTGAAATAAAAAAAAATGGTGAAGAAATCCATCTATACTTTCTTCTTTGCTCTATATCAACTCTCGTAACTTTTTTTTTATTTCAACAATGACGTCACCCATGGATCTCGACCCAAAGTTCTTATCGGAGCCACCAACAACTTAACCTTTCCCCCCCTTTTTGTGCGTTTTTTTCACGAAGTCGAAAAGAAGGAGCATCTTCCATATGTATCAGCCCTTTGATGATGAAAAAAAAAAACAAGGATGAACCATAAGTTGGAGAGGACGAAAAACTACATATTATGAAGTTGAATTCGATTGACCGGAGAGAGAAAGATTTTGAAATTCAAATTGTAATGAAGGAAGTAATTGATAAGATTGTGGGAGTGAAAATAGGGAGAATTTGAAGGAGGGAAGCGTGGCTTTGAGAGTTGATCAGTAATGTATCCCGGTTGAGTTTGGTTTTGGCTGAAAACGAGAGTTTTTGTAATATATTGGAATGGTAAAAAATAATAAAAAATATGGTAAATAAAGATGTGTAGATAGGTAATTTTTCCTATCTAATATGTGAAGGCCTTTTTTTAACCTTTTCTCTTAATTATGTAATGTAGAACTTGTGTGTATCCTTAATAGAAACAAAAAGTGCACAACATTATCATTATTTTTTTTGGTTTTCTATTTGGTGTCTGGTGTTCGCATTGAAGGTCCGACTAAATTTGGATTGTACACTACAAAGCCCATTTAGAAAGTGGCGCTTCCAAAAAGTTTTTCTCCATACCCAAGACTCAAAACCCGAGACTTCTGATTAAAAGTGGAACAGTTCCACACTTCCACCACAACCTACGTTGGTACAAAAACATTTTAATTGATACTCAATGATTTGGCCTTAGGGAATAGCTGAGTGGCCAAAATGCTTAAATTCGAACTGCAGTTTGGTCCAAAAGTCTAGATAGAATGTTCTCAACATTCCTTTCACATATCACACTACCAATCTGAAAACTAATTAGAACTTCATACATCCAACTACTTGATGGGGAAAGTCATAAATCTCTTATTTCTAATAGAGAAGCTACAATGTTTGAATACAACTAACAACATCAACATGAGAGACATTCTCATCCAGGTAAACTCGAATGAGTTATAAATCTGCAAACGCATGGTAAGTTTTTGAGTCCATGGCAATAAGTCTTACAGAAGCAACTAATGCAGCAACAGTTATACAACTAAAGAAGAGAATGTTGAACCAGTGCCAGCTCTTTTGTAATGACGAAATTTGCTTCCTCATAGCAACAATGTACATGTGATTCGGAAGAATAAATGTGAGTGGAATTGTACTGATAGCACCGGTGAAGCTCATGAAATCTCCAAGAAAAGGTAACAGAGCAGATAGAAAAATGGTAATCGCTAGATAACCACCTCTAACTACTGTTCTGAATGACAGGTTCCGAAAAGCCAATACACTTCCACTTATTCTATATTTAGTATCCAAATACTCGTATGTTGGACTTGCAAATATCTGCAATGAACAATAATACAAGACTTAGAATACGAAAAAATATTAGACATATGTATCAACTATACGTCAAGAAAGATAAGTGCTTAATTTGTTCGGTAAGGAATGGGCACACTTCTTGGGGCTAATGGAGGGTACAGTACTCGGGGTATGTCATAAGCCAAATCATGGTGAATGAGGGTCAGGTGTCTGCGATATTTCCTTCTTCTGTGATCGAGTTGCTGTCATTTCTCAGGCTCATGAACTACTATTTCGGTTCATAAAAGGTAAAATTTGTGAGTTACTTACGTGCAACGTAATGATGGATTGGAAGAAAGCAGCAATGTTGGCTAATCCCCTCAGCCAAACAGGGCCACTGACATTGTAGAGCAAATAAGACGATGATTTGGATCCATACGCCCAATAACCCATGTAAGTAACAGCATGCACTGGCACAACTCCTATAGTAAACTGAAAATACAGGGCTTTCAACATGTTGTCAACAACAGGTGCTCGTACAGTAGCCTGTCATATAATTGAATTTAATGTGAGGATCATCATCATATGAAATTGATCAACAAATAAGTGTAGATACACGAGCTGGACAATCTTCATTGCATCAAACAACAACGCCAGAGGTCATAGTTCAAATTTCCTTCGACCATTTTACTAAGTCCGATCCATTGCAGAAATTTATCAGTAAATCCTACCTCCATACAAAGTTCACGAATGAATTTATAGCGTAAATACCTGGATCTCTGGGATCATTCCTGTGTTGTATACAAAAACAAGACTTGCAGCTGCACCAATAGTTGTAAAAGCTCTACTAGAGGAGGATCCTGGAATGCTATAGTCCCTAGGAGGAGCATTAATACCTACATTTTCACGTCAAGAGAGGGATACATACTTATAATTAATTAAGCTAATAAAAATATACTCATATCTCTAACAAGGTAAGTTTTTAGAAGAGAAGGCCACACTCGGTTAAATCAATTATGCATACCGTCTTTAAGACACAAAGCAAAGGCTATTGAAAAATACACTATACTGAGGAATGTGGAAACTGCCATCCAAACACCTAGAGCTGACAAATGGGGCACAGAAACAGCAAAAACCACACACGCTAATCCAGCGATTATGATGAAGTATGGCAGCTTCATCTCATGATCCTCCCTAAAGAGAAGATAGAAAGCCTGTCAATCATAAAAACTGTTTCAGATGCATTTATATGAAATTTGTTTTTACATTAAAAAGGTTAACACTACTTTATGCTTATTAACTCATTATCCGATGAGAGGGTATTGCTCGGATGGTAAGCATCCTCATTTCCAACCTGAAGGTTGTGAGTTTGAGTCACCAAAGGAGCAAAAAGGGTGGGAGCTTCTAGGGAGGCCTTAAAAAAAAAGTCATTATCCTACCTTTAAGGCTTGTCCACCCAAAATGATGAATCCAATATTTATCAAGAAAAGATTTGCATACTGTAATCCCCAAACAATGACATAAGCTCTGTATCCTGCATCAACCAATATAAGTTTGAGCTACAACAACTCTAAATCTTGAGATGTTAAAAGTGACTACGACTCGTCAATCTGTTTTCTTACCATACATAAATCCTGCAAGATCCCTATATCTGATATGCCTTTTTTCTCCATATTGATGGATCTTGGCCATAAGAGTACTGGCATATAATGATATGATTGTAGATAAAACCATACCAGTCACACCACCAATCCAACCCAGAGGAACCATGATTGTGCCAGCATATCCTAGTGCATACGCACAATTGACAGTAGTCGTGAGAACAAGTCCCACCTGAAACCATGAATCTACATTTTGGAAAACATAAAACACAGTTATTACTCTTGTCACTTGTCTGTTATAAAGTGCTAAAATTTGTATTCAATGTATATAAGAATGGTAAATACTATTAAAGAAACAACAATCCCCCTCAAGCAACCGAGGTTGTGGAATCTATAACTATTTACTTCAACAAGATAGTTGTACCTCAAATTTTGCATAACTTCAAACTCACTCAACAACTACAAAATCACTTCTTTAGAAAATGCATAATACAAACTTGACTTTATTTCAAATTTATGCCCTCCAACTTTGTGTGTACATAAGTACACTTAAACTTGTATAAAGTTGAACAAATTGACTTTTATATAGTATGCCTTTAGAAAATAATGCACTGATTCGGACGTGCGAGAGCAACTGCATTTCACAGTTGAAGAAGTGCAACACACACTTCTAGCATAGTCTCAAATCAGTGTGGTGAAGACAAAACATTGCACATGTGAACCTCCGATATGAAGACAGTAGCTGCACCAATATTATCTTAATTTAGGCATTACTGAAACTTTCAATGAAGATTAATAGATAATGTCGTATTCAATTGGTCACTAATGATTTGAATAATAATGAATATATAGATCACATATGAGCTCTAAGCTAATACTTAAATTTTACTTTGTCATAATATTAATTTTTAGCCTTTTAAGGTAATATCTAGACTTTAATTTTCTTAACAATTGAGTGTGATAGCTGAGTGGTCAAAGTGGGTCATGAATACGAATTCCCTATCTAGCAATACTGTTATTTATATTCTAGTTTCTCAAAATATATATACATGATTTTTTTCAAAGTTAATAAGGGTACATTCGAACCTACGAGAGCAATTGCGTTTCGTAGTTGATGAAGTGCAACAAGCACTTCTACCGCAGTTTCAGACTAGTGTGCTGAAGAGAAAATGTTGCACTGGTTTGGACCTATGAGAGTAAATGTGTTTCGTAAGCACTTCTATCTCAAACCAGTGTATCTCTTCAGCATGCATTACATCTACGTTTCACATATGCCCAAATCTCGATATCATTTTTTGAAGCCGAGCAAGCAACGACACCGACGGTGACTAGCCTTGTCTTCTTCTCAACCATTTTAATCTTAATGACTTAATCTTAAAAGAAAAGAAAAAAATACCCCAACTCCTAAGGATGGAATTGGAAACAAAAGGAAAAGGATCTACGGCGGATGTGTGCATTATAATTCATCAAAGTCCTATTTGATTTTAATTTTAGATTAGTTAAGTCTATACTATGAGCAAACATATGGTACGATTTAGGGGTGGGCATGATATGATATATACCGAAATACCATATCATACTGAAATTTTTAATACCATACTTTTGATATTATGGTATTTGGTGTGGTATATGATATACATTTTAATTTTTTTGATATTCAGTACGGTATTTGGTATTTTGATATAACACATCGAAATACCGAATACCATACCGAAGTATATAGTTACATAAATAATATATATATTATATTAAAATACTAACAAAAACACAAATATGCAACCTAGTATTAGTATAAATTAAATGTTTAGAAGTTAAAATTTTGACTACTCTTTTTTGATTGAAATGTATTTAAATTGTACTCCCTCCGTCCCATTTTATGTGGCAACATTTGACCGGGCACGAAGTTTAAGAAATAAATGAAGACTTTGAAATGTTTACCAAATTGCCCTTTAAAAAGTAGACTCACTTTTCTCTCTCCTCATTAATGTATTTTCTCTCCTCATTAATGTATTGGAGTACTATCTTTAAGATTAAGTGGGACCAACAAGGGTAAAAGAGGAATTGTACCTTTAAATACTTACCATATAAGGAAATGTGACATTCTTTTTGGGACTGACCAAAAAGGAAATAGTGCCACATAAAATGGGACGGAGGGAGTAATTGATTAACAAAATGAGTTGTTTGCACTTTATTTTACATATATATATATTTCTACATGTGTAATGTGTTAGTATGATACAATTGAGACATTTTTTTAACTGTCAAAGTTTTAATAATCTATTACACGAGTATATATTAGTTAAAATTGAACAAATTATGGTTATCGATTTACCATACGTAAAATACTGAAATCGAACTTTAATATACCGAATCATACTGAATTAAATTGATATGGTAATAATATAATATTTAAAAAACCGAACATCAAAATTATGATATCAAAAATTTCAAATACCGTACCGTATCGTGCCATACTATTCCACCGCTAGTACGATTTAAGGGATGGTTCGGTCAGTTATTTGAATAAGTGGATTAATTTTTCTCTTGACTTTATTGGATTAATCATTCGCACCGAGCCCCCCTCGGTCGAGCAATTTTATTTTACATTTCACATGTCAATTTATACTTGTGTGAGGCATTTCATTGCTCAACAAGTGGAAGATGGGCCTCCACTTTTACCTTCAACTTGAAAGAGACAGAAAACTGCACTAGTTTACTAATTACAGTTTCATCCTCTTTCTTCACAAATTCACCCATAAACCCTCTCCATGGTTTAACCCAAATTTCAAATGTTAAAAACTTATAATTACAGCCAACCTATGCAATTAAAAAGGAAAAAAAAAGAGTTTCCTCAATTCTCTCCTGACTCCGGTTGATAAAATTGTACTATATCAGTTCTATATAAGATAAACATTTTCTGTTTTATACGGTAATTAAGAAATTATTAATAGATGATCAACTTTATTATTTTGCCGTTTGTTCATATTAAATAGCCTCTTGATTTTTGTTTTGGATTTAAAAAAAAAATTTAAACCTCCAAAGGACATATTAATTGTAGGGGTAAAATGATTTTTTTTAAATTAATTCTTTTTTGATTTAGTAAGTGATCAAGTAATATGAGACAATTTTTTTTAATAAGATGCCCATCTAATATGGGACGGAGGGATAAACTATAAATAGTTATCCCATATTATTTGATTACTAACTAACTTAAGATAGAATTAATTATATTTTTTCTATTTTACCCCTATAATTAATATGACATTTAGAAGTGAACGATTCTCAATACTAGCTATTCCTACACTTTATGTATGCTTTTTCTAACTTATTTTATGTGTATTTATATGAATTAGCGTGCAAAATAGAAAGTGCACATTTAATATGGGAAGAAGGAAAGGAAGCATTTCCTTGTATGATGACTTCAGGAATGCAGGAAACCTCATATTCAAATTGCAAGTTTTAGAAAATAGCATTATATGTTTCATACTTTAATTATTTGTTTTTAAAAAATTATAGTAATAATTAACATGCCGGGCCAGATCTAGACTGTTGTTAGTGGGAATCAATAGCTTTTGTTAAGATACTGTATAGTATTAAAGAAATTATTAAATATAATATTTAATTACAAACTCAATTACTATTATATATCATTTGAAATAACTTTAAATCTTATATAGGCATAGTTAACACAAAAAATACTTAACTAGAAGAAATAAGTGAATACATATAAATGATTAGAAGCTATCAAGGGAGAGAGAGAGAGAGAGAGTGTGTGAGAAACCTTGGCCAATCTGATGAAGAGTTTCAGGAATTTCAACTTCAAAAGAGGGATTGGAAATAACATGAGACATCACCTCCTTCTCTTCTCCCATATTTAAATTTCTTGCACAAATATTTGGATAAATTAAAACAAATTGATGTAGCTACTTCCTTCAACTGATGTCCTCTATAAATAATAATGGACTTAGCTCTATATATGTATTGTTGCATGGGACAATAGGAAAGGAATACAAACCAATGACTAAACAAGGAGGAGTATTTTAATAGTAACTTTTATTTTCACTTTTTATGTGCCAAGATTTTACTTGCTTATTGAACTTGTCAAATTATTTATAAAATGAATTGTAATATTGAAAAATATCAGAGAAAATTATGTGATGTAATGGTTTGGGCTCCCTTATTACTCTACTTTTTATAGTGGTATTTTTAAAAAGATACAAAACATAGTGATATTATATATTTTTATAGAAGATATATAAAATATATGTATTTGTGTATCTAAAAACTCTAGCAATAAGCGTTCTAGCAATAGAGACAATAACAAATATGTGACATATACAATTATGTTCTGCCACATGATCTTCTTTCCCCACTGACTCAGCCAAGTTTGATTTATTGGTTGTGGTTTCACTGGATAGTAGGAATCTTCACAATCCTTTCATATGTGTCATTGAGCAGAATTCATATTGTGTAGATATCCATTGGGACCACTATAATGCTTTATTTTAATTTAATAGTAGATTAATATCCCTTGTTCGGACCTGTTTTGAGTTTGTTGTTTGACGCTTCTACCTTTGAAGGAATCGTTCCCAGTCTATCTCTCAGCTAGCATATGGTGACCCACTCTTCCTGCGGAAACAAGTTGAGCAATCCACTAACGGGTCTAAGACTAGGACCCCTATGCATAGCTCTCAATGTAAATCTATTTTTCGGAATTAAAGATCCATTTTGATGAATTCTCCCACCTACATTGTTTCATCGATCGATTAAAGGTTGTTCACTTTGGAAATCTGAAGCAGTTATGAGTATGAGTGTATACCATAAAGTTATCTAGATTTTCAAAGGCCAGAACTAGACACCATGCGACATGTGGTGCTCTTTCGGTGCTGGACCCTCCCTCAGGTTGAACCATTTTCTGGAAGCTTGTTAAATAGAAAATATGAAGAAAGACCTAAAATGCCCCTCAACTATCTGAATTGGTACAAAACCACCCTCCATATACCTTTTGGCCCCCAAATATCCCTGATGTAAACCTTTTCCTAAAAAATACCCTTATTTCTAACCGCCACACTCATAAGGTGGATGTAGGGTAAATTTATACCAAATCTCATAATTTAAGGGCATTTTAGGCCCTTTTCAATTAAAATAATTTGAAATTACTAAAAATATGAGTTCATGTGATTAGCCTAATTTAGCGTTATATAGTAAATTTAAAATAAAAAAGTTTAATCATCTACTATTGACACTCACCTTCTCCCCCCCTCCCCCAACTTCCTCTCTCTTCCATTTTTTTTCCCCTTCTTCTTGGATCTTGTCCACTGTTTTAAATTTTAATTTTTTTCATCTAATGACAATTTAAACAAGGGAGAAAAAAAGGAGAAAAATAACGAGGACATTCATTCATAAATAATTAATTCAATAGAAGATGATTTAATTAAGCAATTATCTACGTATACTAAAAATTTTCTTTTGTGTGTATCCAAAATTCGAAATAAATTCTCCCTCCATCCCATTTTATGTGAGGTACTTTGACATGACACGAAGTTTAAGAAAGTAAAACTTTTAAAACTTGTGGTCTAAAATGAATGATAGAAATTTGTGTGATTATAAAACATTTCATTAAGAGTAAAATGGACATTTTAAAGTCAAATTATTACTTAATATATAAATGTATCATTCTTTTCTGGACTGACTAAAAAGGAAAGTAAGTCATATAAATTGGGACAAAGGGAGTAATGAAAATAACCTCTTTTCTTATCCCCAACTACCATGAAAATAATACAAATTAAAAGAATATGAACGTGTAAGTTCATTTTAAGTTTGAATTGTTGATACCATAATTAAGAATAAGAGATTAAAAAAAAGGGAATGAACAAGACAATTGGATAATTGATAGAAAATTTCATATATATATATTTTTTTTTTTAGATTGACAATCAAACGGGGTGAATATGGATTTTAGTTAGAGCCTCATTTATGAATTTTGTTATAATTAATAGAAGGTTGATTTAAAATGAAGATATCATGAAATTAATATTTTCAAGCGTATCGGGTCAAAATATGAATCATATGCAGTTTTTATTAATTACTTGAGAAGAGTTTAAATTTGGACCAATCAGATTAGTTAACATAATATATATAATTTAACTTGGGGGTGGGGGGAGGTTAAAAATATGGGCAAATATGAGTCAAGGGCATATAATGAGGGTATTTTTGAGCCAAAAGGTTAATGTTAGGGGTATTTGAAGGCCGAAAAGTGGATAGAGAGTACTTTTATACCAATTCAAATAGTTGAGTGACATTTTAGGCTCTACTATGTAAAAAGTATAGCTCTTCTCGAGGCTCCCACCAATGTTTCCTGACTTCCTAACATTGTTGTCAACTACCACTTCTCGATTCAGGAATTTAAACCCTTCCCTTTTGGAGTATGCGAGGAACGCACTATATGTTGGGTTTCCCTAACCCATAGAATCAATAACTAATCAACCCATATGCAAGTGTCCTTCACATGTAAATTTTCCTCTCTTGTCTTTCAAAGTTCTCATTTGAATATTTGTTACTACCACAAAGATTTGCACCTCCAGTTGCTACACTCATCCCTAAGGTTTTGCAGTGATAGTCGGGGCCCTCCTACTCATCGGGGCTTACACACTCAACAAATCTTGACTTTCACGACCACTATCTTACAATATATATATTACCTTAAAATCATGAACTCCTAACTTGAATGTTAAATTACTATAATATCCCTAACTTAGATTGTGACTCTTTCGATAAGTTCTGACTTTTTTCAAAGGGTTGTGATTTTTCGATGAGTTGTGACTTTTCAAAAGAGTTGTGACTTTTCCAAACAGTTGTGACTTTTTCAACAAGTTGTGACTTTTTCAAACTGTAGTGACTTTTAGAAAAGGTCATGATTTTTCATATAATACACAAAAAATATTTGTTCATACTACCCTTTGTTGACTGTAAATAAAGGGACTTCCTCTCATTTTTCAACCATAATTTTTTATAATCTTCTACTCTTCTTCTTCTTGCATTTAAATTAAGAATTTTGTGTGATTTATTGTCGTTGAGTGAGTTCGCAGTTTAGCGGAATATGAGGTACCATTGTTCTAATGAAGTAATTCACTCTATCCTAAGAGGGTATATTCTATAACCTCGAGTACTTGAGAGAAATAATATAATTTTGATAATATAATAATTATTTTTTTGCTTAATATATACATTAGTATGTAATGTTCCAATATATGAAGTTAACATGATGTAGTTTAAATTCATTTGTTTTTGTTAACAATTTCTCTTGTGATGTAGATATATGCTTCTGAATATCATTTTTCAAAATTTAGAGAATTGTCACGATTTGTTTTTGATGCTCAAGACAAAAGAATGACTTTATTTATCAATGCTACTTATGTGATTTAAACTCTCAAGAAGTTTGCTTCAAAATAGTTATACTACATAAACATTGCCTTTTTTTTTTACTTATTTACTATTTCTTTATATTTCAATATTTTAGACGAAGAAAAGTTCATATGACTTGTAATAATGTCAGTTGAAGTTTGTATTAGTTTAATTTTTATTATTTATTTAATAGATAATTTTATGAGATAAATATTTTTATTAATGCAAAAATATATTTATATTTGGGTAGGTATTTGTATTTAAATTAAACTATTATATATATCACAAATGTATTATCAAGTTAACGAGATCTTCTAACTTCAAAATATATTATTTTAAAATGTTTCGAGTTCTATTGTTTTAAAAAAAATCACAACAAGTGTGAAAATATGTGAATATATAAAATGTAGTTGTTCTCTTCACATGTTCATATGACATCTAACCAATTTAACGTAGAATAAACATGCAAAGCACATTTGGTTAGATGACAAGAAAAATACAAAATAAATATTATCTATAAGGTAATATTAGTGAGATAAGACTAATTACATGATTGAACCTCATCAAATTGAAATAAATATATAAATAATTGCATTTAACTAATAAATTTTTTCATTGACCATCTTCATATGTTTGCGTGAATAAGAGATATATATATGACGATCAACATTAAACATTCACAAAAGAATCTGCAATATTATATTTTGCTAAGCTTAATATTCCAATCTTTGCCTAAATAAGCAATACTATTTACTGTAACATATATTTTTGAAACTGGTAATCACGTGCAACACACATACATGTTTTTTTCTCTTTTCTCTATTGAACTATGGAAAACATTTTATATATAGTAGCGACACAAATTCACCATAACTTATGACTTCGCCAATGGGGCGAACAAAGGCTAACCCGTTGTGGTTGTTATGATTGACATGAATCAATAGGTTCTTTCAGTGCGCTTTGATCCTTCTTACATAGATTATACTTTGTAAAAGTTATGATCCATTCAACGAATAAGCTTCTCAAGACTAAAATCATGTGGACTACAAGGAAAAGATAGAATCTCGTGTATATATGGTCTAGGGTTTAGTCGTTTAGAATAAGATTGATTAAGATGATATGTATTTCCTCTCGATAATGAATTTAAGCTCTAGCCTATTGTCTGCGGGTTCAAGTGAATCTATAGATTTTGTTCAAAAATTGTATATATAGTAATAACTTTGTTAAATAAAATATTTGATTGCAAACTCAATTACTATAGTATATGATTTGGAATTGTTATAGAAATTCCTTAACTATAATTTTGAATCAGCGTTGTTAACCCAGAATACTTAACTAGAAGAAAAGTTGAATATATACGAAATGATTAGAAATTAACCTTGGTCAATCTGATGAAGAGTTTCAGTAACTTCAACTTCAAAAGGAGGACTGGAAATAACATGAGAAATCACCTCCTTCTCTTCTCCCATTTTATTTCTTGCCCAAATATTGGGAGAAATTAAAACAAATTGATTGAGCTACTTCCTTCAACTGATATCCTCTATAAATAATAATAATGGACTTATAGCTCTATATATGTATTACTGCATGTGACAATAGGAAAAGAATACAGGCCAATGACTATAAAGACAACGAGGACTACTTTAATACTAACTTTTATTTCCACTTTTTGTCTCCCACTATTTTACTTGCTTATTGAACTTATCGAATTATTTATAAAATAAATTGTAATATTGAAAAATATTACAGAAAATTATGATGCAGCGGTTTCGCCTCTCTTAATACTCTAATCTGTAATGGCATTTTTTAAAAGGATACAAAACATATCGACACTTTACATTTTTATAGCAGATATATAAGATACACATATTTATGTATCTAAAAACTATATGTTTGGAATACTGACTCCCAGATTTTCCTAAAGAACAAATATATTCTATCTGTTTCTTTGCAGATTACATCAGTTATGTTATGTAAAGCAAATAAAATAATGACAAAATATTTTATTGCGGAAAATCAAGGCTCATGAAGGGTAAAAAATCACGATAGACACCTCTGTAGGATATAACCACTTCATTAAACTCTGAGCCTTAACAAAAGATTACAAACCTATGTAACCTAAGAAATTATAAACTCTAATTCCTAGACGTCAAAACCCAACTAGATCGTCGACCCCACTTCAAGTTATGAATTCAGATTACAACTCTTGAAATCCTAGGAATTAACTCTAATTCCTAAACTCCAACACAAACCCCCCAAGGTTTATGTTCCCAAGTCTTTAAGTCACCCCAACTTGAAGACTCTATTCTTACTCCAGTTTATACTTCATTGGATCTAAAGAGAATTAAAGATACAATTCGATAAAAATGCAATACAAACAAACTTGACTTAAGAACTATAAAACATAAGCCCATGGACCAGGTTCTTCAGTCTTGTTTCCTTGTGTTGGCTGCACTTCGTAATCAGAAATCACTCAAATATGAACTTCCTCTATTTGATTGTATTGTGCTTGTACTACTCTGTTTAAGTGCGCATATTCTTTGAACAAAACTCTGCTTTATTTATAGACCAACAGGTCTTTCCTTCTTCGACTCTAATTCACTAAAGTTATAATGGTTCCTTTTCCTTGTGTGACTTGTACATCCTTTTCCTTGTGCGAGTTGAATTACTTGTAGTGGTTTCTTTTTCTCGTGGGACTTGTAGTGGTTCCTTTCCTCATGGGACTTGGAGTACTTGTAACAGTTCCTTTTCCTCGTGGGACTTGGAGTACTGTATTATTTTCACCGCTTCAATATTATTCTTTTTCCCTATGTCCAATTGGATTTGGTCTTCTGAGATCATGTTTGTGTAACTCATTCTTTGCAGATGATGATTGCTTGTCAATTTTCAAAATCAATCTTTACTAAACAAATTCCTCCTTTTTGATGATGACAAACCATTGCTTCTTGTGTGCATAGCTCAATTTGTGATATGTCAGTTTCTTAAAGCACAACAACCAAAGCAAACATATTAGAGGATCAAGTCACACCGATTGGGTTTATAAATATTACACACATGTTTCCCCCTTTTAGCATCATAAAACATTGTGAAGGCATACACTACACTAAGAGAAGAAAATCGAACACTCATGGCCACTAGGCTATCACCTACACAAACACTTAAAAATCAAGAACTCGATTAGCTATAGTAAAACATTTGCACAAACATAGGAGATAGATATGAACCAGAAACTCAAACCCAACATTAGCATTAATAAAAAAATATATACACCACAAATGCAATCAAAATTAAAGATAGAATCAAGCACTTCTGATGAACAAAGATTGCAAAGAGAAGGTTAGAGTGGCTTAGCAAAGGATCGGGCATGAGAGGGGAAATCAAAATCCTTTTTGAGCAGCTTAAAAACACCTTTTAGATTAACAAAATTAGTAGTCTTCTCAATTTCAAGGGTAACCTTGGTCTATGAAAGCTCAACCTTGAACTTTGTGTTTTTTTCTTTAGAGGCCTACATATTCAAGAACATTGTTCATATGCAGCTGGTTCATGGCATCCTATTGAGTGACACGTAAGATTTAAAATTTAATTTTTTTTCCATCTTGTACCACCTAGAAGGAGCTGGTTCGACCAACCCTGTGCCCTCAGGAGAAACAATAGTTCACCCATCTCTAACCCCCAAAACTTGCACCTTGCCTAGAGCATTGTCTACTTCCAAAAGTTTACAACCCTAGGTGTACGAACAACAAGTAGAGTTGTTCATGATTATGGTTTAAAAATCAAACCGAACCACAATCCGAATCAAACCGATTAAAAAAACTGATATTTGGTTGGGTTTGATTTTAAATTTTGAAAACCGATATTATTTGGTTTGATTTTGATTTTACTAAAAAAAAACCGCAAATATAACCAAACCAAACCGATAAATTAGATATATAACTTTTATAATTATTTATATATTATTCGCAAATAAAATATAAATATTTTATTAAATTTTAATTAACTTAAGTCTTTAACTTTACAATTTTCTCAAGCCCAACACTTTAGCCCAACTATAACAATCCTAAGTCCAAGTCCATTAAAATTCATTTTAGTCTTTACCTACCCTACTTCCCATAAAATAGTAACACTTTCTCTTAATTGAAACACTTTGTTCGTGTAATTATAACTCTAGTATTGCTTAATTGGTTAATTGAACCGACAATAGTTTTTATGTGGATTGTTCATGTTCTAGATGTTTGTGTCTACCGATTTAAGTCCTCAAAAAAATTACTATTACTTTCAAACCGGATAACCGGAAAAACTAAACGAAACCGAACCAAACCGACAATAACCAAACCGACGGTTATTTTTTTCGTTTGGTTTGGTTTGGTTTTAGAAATTTTAAAAATCGACTAGATTGATTTGATTTTGGTTTTAATCAATAACCTATCCAAACCGAACCACGAACACCCCTAACAACAAGAGTGTCATCTTATCCAAAGTGATTCATAGGAAGACGATCCATAATCATCCCATTTACTATCTATAATCTTATTGATCAACTTTGACTTGGCATAATTGTTGGAGGAACATATTTTTAACTTGCTTCTTTGATCATTTTGAATGAGATCTACTTTTTTTCGGTGTCATAATCTCCATGTATATATTGAACAAATAAGATCAATAAGAGGAATTTTTTTTCTTTAGCATCATTCTTTTGCAGATGTACATGTTATCCCAATTTGTTTCCTAGATATGGTCCTATCAGATGTAGTACCAACTACCAACTATAATAATTTTTGACATCCACCCTAAATCCCAGTTTATATGGAGCCCAGTAGAAGAATTAGGTTCGACAGAGGGGTCCTCCATAGATTCCCCCCACCGGATGCACCCACGTTGAGCCTAACAATTGAACTTCAAAGTGTTGGATCCCTCAAGTGTTCCCCCTCACAAGGTGCATCCTCCATGAATTTTTCAGTATTATTAGATACACTCAATACATATTCCCCTAAGAACAACACTACTTACTTTTTACACCACAATCTCTAATTTATAGGGCATCAAAGTAAAGGTGTCATCCACCGAAGCCATCCCATCCACAACATCAAATAGACCACCGAACTGGGAATTTCCAAGAGTGTCATTAAGAAACAAAAATTGTAATATTGATCAGACATAGACATGTTTCTTGAAGAACACTAGTTCCACAATTTTTAGAAAAAAAGATATCTCGGTCAAGAAGTTTATGAAAGAGAAGTGTTTGAGTTATAGAGATAAACTATGAGAAGGCTTTAATAGGACTTTAATGATATAGTTTTTTGATAGTATTGAGAGTCCTTTGAAATGAAGATTTTTATCTTGGGTAGAGATCTGGTTAGTCACGTTGGCATATTTTATCACAAGAAATCATGATTAGATTCCTTTTTAGAGAACACCAATAATCGAGCATAGGACATGAATATATATGTTGGGAAGTGTGGAAGGAACATGTTGATTAACGTTTCAAGCACACCTCATCCAATTCTAGGTGCAAACGATCGTTAAGCAATATAAAACCCAACGAAGAGTTGGGAGCGAACCCACAGGGAGCAGTACGTGTTCAAATTCAATTAGGAAGTACAAACGTTGTCTAATCAGCTATAGGAATAGAAATTATCAAAAAAGACATTTAAACAAGTCAAAGGGGGGTGACAACAAATGTCAGATAGGGGGTTTGGTTTGCAATTATCAGCTACAACGTAGTCATACAAAACTGAAATAACATTATAGAGAGGAATTCTCAGGATGTGATCAATTATACGCAAATTTTGATGTATGGGTAATTGAAACTACTAATAAATAACTAAATATCAGTGGGTAGGCTGGGCTATGAGTGAAATATCTTTCTCTCGAACAACTACTTCGATGTAAGTGATTTCTCTCGAACATCAACAAGCTTAACAAATAAGAACAACCCACAACCTGAATACATCCTCTCTCTCGAGCAAGATGGGTAGTATTTGGTTTGAGATTCACTCTTTCGAGCTGAACCGACATCAACCCAATACCTACAAACCATTAATCACAAGCTTTGGTTCAAAAACCTCTTTCTCGAGCAAGCTAAGAACTCAAAGTTAGAACTGCATTTGCAACTACAATTCATAAATAAAAACACAACTAAGGATTATACCCACTTCAATATAGCATTTTAAATTAGTAATAAGCAAAACCCATAAGATAATTCAACCCATAATCACATAATCACACCCCAAGAATTGGAATTTTAGACACACATCATAAAAATAGAAAAACGATTACCAAATGCATTAGCCATGGTATGGGTAAGAGTCTCCAAGCCTTTACAATGATTTCCAAGAATGAAATTCAAAAACCCACTTTCCAAATCCTCCAAAATTGTACAATTTGAACTAAAAAATCCAGAGAAAACTCTAAGTCTGGAATGGAAACTGTAATATCAGGGAGAGGACTCCTCAAAATTACATTTAAAATCCAATTTATAGTTTTCCAAAAATTAGCCATGAAAGGCCATTAGGCGAGGTAAGTCGGGGTCGCCGAGTGGTTCAACGAACCACTGTTTGCTCTCTTCTATCGCCATTATGAATTGGTTCTCAGCATCCTCAAGTCCTGTAACTTTGGTCGATCCATCTTGTCATCGCGGAATTGATCGACGATTCGCCGACCGCCCCTTTTCTGTTGCCGACTTGGTTTTTTCCCTCAAGGCTGACACACTGGAACTTAAGGCGGACTGAAGAGCCACTCGACGACTTGCCGAGGGGTCTTGGTGATCACCAGGCTCTCCTTTCTCCACTTCTTCAACTTGTTTTGTTTCTTTTTGCCTGTTAGTGTCCTTGCTTTGCTCTTTAATCCACATACCTAAAAATCACGGCTTTAACATCAATTTATAACATAAATTAGGCATTTGAGAACATTAAAACTATCAAAACAAATCCCTAAATTAGTCAAAATCTCAGACTTATCAACACCCCCAACTTAAAATTTTGCTTGTCCTCAAGTAAAAACTCAAGATCAACAGTTCAATAAGGATGTCTACAAATAGTGCTGCATAAGACTCAACATAAATACACAAAACAAGGTTCAAAGTATTGTCAAAGAGCCAATCCAATTTCCAAAAAATGGCATACTGGGCAATCACTTATTTGGAAGTATATAATGAAAAATAAGACCATCATTGAACCTCATATTACTTGGAGGGTCCATTCAGGTAGCATCCTATTTTGGTGGGATGATTGTGTGGGTGAAGGGCAACTACTACAACACTTTGACACCATCACCGTCTCAACAACACCACTGTTTCACACTTCCTAGAGAATGGTCAATGGAATGAGACTCTTCTAAGACAAAAAGTGCCTCCACTTTTGATCCCAAAAATTCGGAGCTACATGATTCAATACCAGGCAAGGGTTCTTGATGAGGCAGTGTGGAAACCTAATGAGAATGGTGTTTTCTCATGTGCTTCAGCTTGGAATATCTGCAGACAGAAAAAGGACAGTAACAACCTCAATACATACATCTGGCACAAACATAATCCTTTCAAAATTTCCTTTTTTCTATGAAGGGCTTTCAGAAACAAACTTCCAACAAATGAAAAAATAATCATTTTTGGAGTAACACCAGTTACCTGTTCCTGTTGTAGTAGACCTGGGAGAGATGAGATTAATCACATCTTTGTCAATGACAATTTTGATAATTACATATGAAACTTCTTTTCTGCTCCTTGTGGTATTATTCACAACTAGCTATATCTTAGAGACCTTCTTAATAGCTGGTGGGGAATGGAATTCAAAAATGATGTGCACAAACTGCTTTTCCAGGCAGCCCCTATCATTATTTGTTGGAACTTATGGAAGAATAGGTGTGCGGCAAAATATAGGGGTAAATAGTCTAGTGTTACTAGAGTTAAGTTCCTTATTAACAAGGACATCAAGTATTTAATTACCACAACCTATCCTTACATTTATTTGCCTCAAACTTAACATGAAATGGTCAAGGTTATTGAGCTGTGCAAACAGGAAATCAGAATTTGGCAAATCAGTTGGGAAAAACCCTACTACCACTACTTTAAAGCTCAATACTGATGGTAGTGCACTCAACAACCCAGGCAAGATAGGGGGAGGGGGAATTTTGAGAGACCATAAAGGCAATCTTGTGTATGCTTTCACTATACCCCTTAGAAATGGCACCAATAATCAAGTAGAAACTTTAGCAGCTACATATGGTATTGAGTGGTGTTTACAGCATGGTTATAGCAGGATAATTCTTGAAGTTGACTCAGAATTGCTCACTAAATGGATTAACTACACCCTCAAATCCCCCTGGTAGATTCAACAGTGTATTCAAGACCTCCTCAACCTCACCAATCAACTGGAACTATTCAGTTGCCATCATATTTTCAGAGAATCCAACTGTACAACAGATCTCCTATCCAAAAGAAGTCACAAGTCAGATGTCATTCACCACTATTACACCTTCCAACAATTACCAGCAATAGTCAAAGACAACTATCTTTTAGAAAGAATGGGGATGTCAAATTTTAGAAGAAAGAAGCTGAAGAGGATCAAGCAACCACCATGAAGTTGTTTGAGTTCATGTTCCTGAAAGTTTTAAAATTTCCTCCTTCTATTTCCTCACTCTCTATTTTGATCTATGTCTTATTTAGGTATAGTTCTTTGTTTAGACTTTGTGTTATTTCTTTCCTTCTTACCTATGTAAGGGGAGAGTCTCCCTTGTTTATGCTTCCTAGTAATTTGTATGAGAGGAGTCCTCTCCTTAAGTGCTTAGTGCTAGGTTTTTTTTTTTCTAGATATGGGGACAAGTTAATCATCCTTAGTAGGAAGATCAACTTGTGTACCACCATAGGTCGGAGGTAAGGTTTATGTCCTCCTCTTTGTATTTTGTTTATTTTGTTATTTATGATAAGGCCTTGGAGTGTTGCTCAACCCCTGACCTCCCCAAGGGTCGTTAAACCAAAAAAAATAATTACTTATACAATGATCAATTGTGTACTCAAAGATTCAAATTGTGACTTACCATTATTAAAGATGCTCAAGTTCACAATACTTGCTTCAAATGCAAGTTCAAGCTCAACAAAGGTTCTCAAATGCCCTCACAACAAAGATGATTCCATATTTACACAAAATTTCTCAACAACTTAAAGTCCCGGAATCACATACAACTCTCACACTCACAAAGATGAACACATGCATGACTTCACCCATAGTTTTGCCCTTATTTTCCAATCAACATTCGTTTCAGCTCACTCAAGATCACAAAGTTCTTTTCAAGGCTTGTAACGGGATGAGTGTAAAGGTATGGTCATTTAGTCTTAGTGGATTCTGCCTTCATGAAGTATGGTCTGAACATCACTTTTCTCCTTTTCTTAATCATTTCAAACATGCTCATAATCCACCCCATTATTCAACTTCATATGAACCACCGGATACCCCATTTCTTTTGCAATTTTCACTACTTTATTTCACAACTTTTTTGGTCTTTTTTTTTTTTTTTTTTTTTTTACATGGAGGGGTTTCATCTTTTTCAAATCAATCACACAAAAGAGGATTTCTCACACTTTTTGACTTTCATTCTCTTTTCACCACACCCCAACTTATGCTTTTGGCCTAAGTTGGCTATTCAAACAAACCATACTTCATGAAAGTTATGGGTGAATGGACAAAGAGATGTTACAATTGCTCAAGTTTCTTTCAAGAAAAAGGGTAATGATCAAAAGGTGTCAAGCAAGGTTCACATATCTCACAAGGTTGGCCACAAAAGAGGTATATTGTCAAGTTGGTTCACTCTTCAAAGTTCTTGCCTAAGATCATTTCAAGTGCTTGCATCATTCAATCAACGGACCAACGGGGAAAATTCTAGGTGTCATCACACACAATGTTCTAATTAATCTCATCACATAAGGCATTGGTACCAATATCAAACAAGACTCCACACTTTCTAGCTAGCGTGCAATGTTCATCACAAGAGACTCATTCGACAACCGGCTAGTCACAACGAGATGCTAAAAATTCACATATTGCCTATGTAACTTCGTTTGCCTCATCGTAGCCGTACATTCATTTTGTTCAATTAGGAGCACTATTCAAGTCAATGGTATTGACCACAACCGACACTCAAATTTGCACAAGAACAACCACAATCACACATAAAAGAGGTGGCAATTTTTTTAAAAAAATTTGGTTCCAAACCATGGGCCAAAAGCTAAAACATCCACAAGATCAAGATATATAAATGAACCACAATGTTCACAGCCCAATATTCATAAAACAAGTCAAAACCACAAGAGGTAGGTAGGGAAATACCTCACCCCACCCAACAAAAAGAAGCAGTTGTCCTCAAATGCAACTAAAATAAGAACAAAGTATCACAAAATAACAGAGAAGGAGAGGAAAAATCATCATGCCAGGCTAAGCATGGGGTGAAGTCTGCATCTCAGTCACTCCATCTGTTGGGGCATCAGTGCCCGATGTCTCACCAACCTTAGCTCCATTGGAAACTGCCATAGAAGTATCCTTCAAGGAGGTCTGAACAACAGAATGTACCATAGCCTCCTCTAAATCTGTCAGGACCTCAAACACAGTCTCTTCTAAATCTGCCAGGCCCTCAAACACAGTCTCCTCTTGAACACCAAACTGCTCCTCATCAGTCTAAGCCTTAGACTCCGCAACTGCATCATCAGCTCTAACTTCATCTCTGGTGCTAGCCGGAGGCACATTAGAATGGGCTGGAATATCTGCGCTCAGGTCATCAGGGATCTCCACAGTCCCAAAAATCAGAGACATATCAGTGGGCTTCAGCTGGTCCACATCTTTCCTCAACTTCGCAATCACGACCTTTGAGGCCGTCACCTAATGAGTAGCTCTCTAACCTCTCTCACACACCTCTATCTTCTCCGTGAGGGCATCAATAGAATCTATGAGAGGTGTCAATGTAACATTGAGATATCTCTCAATTATCCCGAGAACCAAGACCTCTAGCCTGGAGGCACGCACATCACCAGAATGGGTTAGGTGCCCCATCCTTAGCAGCATGGCCTGGGTGAGCGGGGGTGATGAGTCCGAGATTAGGACTTATTTAGGACTTTTTTGTATAGGTTTAGGGTCCTTAAATGCTTATTTTATGCCAATAACTGATGTAAAATCCTTGATTTTTAGGATTATGGATTAAGGAGCAAAGCAAAGACACTAAGTTGCAAAATAAAAAGAGCTGAAAAAAGGAAGAAAAGAGAGCCTGGTGATTGCCAAGTCCATTTGGCGAGTCACCGAGTGGCCATTTGGCCGCCTAAAGTTCCAGTGTGCCAAGTCCTGAAGGAAAGAACCAAGTTGGCGAGAGAAAGGAGCCATCGACGGATCACCAAGTGGTTCCGCAATACACTGTTGGATCGCCAAAAGTTACAGACCTTGAGGATGCTGAAGGTCAAGGCAGAATGGCGATGGAATTGACCAAAGGGCGGATCAACGTGCCCGACTTACTGCGCTGAGTGGCTCTTCGCAGCACATTTTTGGCGACTATAAATACACTTTTGAACATTTAGTTTAGTATCATTATTCATTCTGAATAGTATTTGTGTTCATATTTTGAGAGTGTTTCCTTAGCTTTGAAGAATTGAAGTTTTTCACTTTTGAGAAATTGGAAGTGGGTCTTTGAGATTCGTCAACTTGGACCATTTGTAAAGACGAAATCAATCTTACCAGTTGATGGAAACTCAATTTGGTAACGATTTTTATCTTTTTATGATGTCTAGCTAAAACTCCAATTCTTGGGGTGTGATTATGGGCTGATTTAGTTTATGGGTATTGCTAATTGTTAGTTTAAATATTGTTTAGAAGTGAGTTCAATCAGTAATTGTGGTTTAATTTAAGAATTGTAGTTGCAAATGCAGTTCTACCCTTTTGTTTTTGGCTTGCTCGAGAGAGAGGTTTCAAAACTAAGATTATTGATTAATGGTCAGTGGGTATTAAGTTGTCATGGATTCAACTCGAGAGAGTGAATCCTAAATCCAATTCCACACATTCAGCTAGAGAGAGTGAATGGACTAAGGTGTGGGTTGTTATTATTTTGCATGCTTGTCGATGTTTGAGAGAAATCAACTTGATTCGGGGTATATTGTTTGAGAGAAATTTTACCTGCTCTATAGTCTAGCTTACTCACTAATATCTAGCTATTTTCTAACAATTGCAATTACACATTTGTCTACATTAGCCTATAATCGAATCACATCCCAAGAACCCATCTCGTTATTATTATTTTGTATTGTTTGTTGTTGTTGTAGTTGATAATTTCAAACCAAAATGCCCCATTTGACATTCGTATCACCCCCTGATTTGAATTATATTTTTATTCAATAATGTCTATTTCTATGACTGATTTGACCATGTTCACACTTTTATATTGAATCTTAAACACGTACCACTCCATGTGGGATTCGACCCCAAATCATTTAGTTGGGTTATATAATGATTAACGATCGTTGACGCTTAAAATTTGATAAAGTGTGTTTGAAACGTTATTAATCAGGGGGTCAGGATGCAGTAGTGCTAGCAACAGAAGAACTCAGCGTCATAAAGGAAGAAGAGTTAGAAGTACCTAAAGGCCCAGTGGCCGGAGTAGGCATAACTTCCTCCGCAAATAATGCATCGATATCAATCATCGAGGATGTATCCATCAGAGCTGCTCTCCTCCTATCAGCCTCGTCCCGTGTGTACTCGACCTCTATGCACCGAATGTCGGTAGAAGATGTGGGTGTCACCTCCACATCCCTCTTCTCATCACGAGGAACTCCGGCCCGACGACATAACTCTGTGATCAGTACTGGAAAGAGAAGAGATGTCTAGAGTTGCTTGGTCCTCATGGCCATCTCCTGTTCAATAATTAACCCCAAATTTAGCCGTTTCCTGGATATGATAGACCTAAGGCAGGCTGTCTTTGGGTGGCGAAGAATTGACTCATTCTGTGAAGGCATGACTGTGATGCTGATGAATCATAACCAGTACCGAGCTGCTATGTTTATGTCCTTCTTTTCTATTTGCGCTCTGGCCTCAATCCACCTCGGGGTGGTGTAAGAAATCAAGGGGTATAGCCAACCCTTCAGGTCATCCAGAGTCTTTGTAGTGATCATACTCTCGTACTCGTGCTTAAAGTTTGTAGCCCTCTCAAATATGACATTGATATCATCGTTGTTGCATCTCACTTTCCTCCCTCGGACTATCAGAAACTCCACCTATCTAAAGGAACTGACTTTCTTCTTCCCCTGAGGTACCAGATCACTGTAAGCAGCATAAAACTCCCAGATCCATGTAGGAATGTATGGGCCATGGGGCCTGGTGAAGACCTCGAACCTGTGGAACCTAAGGGTATTCCACACATTTGGATGCATGTCTACTACGCCATCTGTGGACAATCTCTTCTCCTCCAAGATGGTCCTCAAATCCTTGGCCTTTAACTGATTGAGCAACCGGGGAAGAGGACCTTGAACTGGTGGTGCTGGAACCACCGTCTGTGCTGGAGTTGGCACTGAATATGAAGCAAGAGGGGTCGACTCCAGAATCCTAGATGGATCATGACAAGCTTTGGACTGAAGCTTAGCTCGCCGGGCCAATAATAGCTAGTTATCCTCAAACTCAGAGAATGAAGCTTGAGAATCAAATGACTCTCCCTCACAGCCGGAGTTGTACTCTGGTGTCTCAACTATCGGTGTTTTTTATTTTTCCCTTGCCTCCCTTCATAGGTAACTTCTTGCCCTTTGCACTGGAAGCAATTGCTTCCTCATTTATCATAATCCTTCGTGCCCGCTTTTAGGGCAGCATGGCACTATAATGCAAATTTGTTCTAGCCATTCCTGCAAAACACATAGAAAAATGTTAGAAAAAGTTCCAGAAAAATGCATATATTTAGTTGCAGAAAGACTCGCTGAGTCACTTAGACGAGCC
The DNA here is from genome assembly GCA_029582685.1 of Solanum piurae. Classification (NCBI taxonomy): domain Eukaryota; kingdom Viridiplantae; phylum Streptophyta; class Magnoliopsida; order Solanales; family Solanaceae; genus Solanum; species Solanum piurae. The sequence goes on along the minus strand of JAJOOO010019167.1, from coordinate 3,346 downwards.
AGATCGGGCTCGCCGAAAGTACTAGCATGAAAATTTTCTAGAATCAAGACATGTCGGTGATGTTCAGGGACATTTGGTAAATCTTCGACACCAATCGGTGAGCTAAAAGTAGCCCGCCAAAAATTACAGTGTATTTTAAGGGTTAGGGGCGCAAAAAAGGTGATCAAGAAGACTATTCGGTGAGTCGCCGAGTGAACTCGGCGAGCTCAGGCATCTCGCCGAAAGTTACAGAACAAAGTCAACCAAGATTTGAAATTAAGGGCGATTTGAGGGAGACTTCGATGAACTGCCGAACCGCTCGGCGAGCTCGACGTAGCTCACCAAATAGCCCAACGTGCCAGTTTTCAACCTCAAGCTTCAAAATCAAGCCTGCATCCCCCGAATTCAAAATCAAACACACACACACCATTCAATTAATACTATACCCATACTACCCATGTCCTTGGGGTACTCAAACTTTCCCTGATTTGGCCAAAATTGGTCATTTGACGACTTTTGCCCTTAAGAATGACGTCAAACGCTCCATCATTGGGAAAATAACGTCATTTAGCACAATTTAGGGTTACTTGGACTTTACCCCACCAAACCCAACACATTTATACCGTAACCCAACAATTTAGAATTGATTTTAACAAACAAGACACGAGAATCGATAATTTTAAGCACTTCGGCACACATTTCCATTCAATACGGGCAAAACAACACTTAAAAATGATTATAATGATTACCCAACACTAAACAACCACACATTACCTATTTCATTTGATTTCAACCACAAAATTAAAGTACGGGGTTCAGAAAACCAACTTGTATGCCAAATTTAGAATTTGAATAGCTAGGTGGCAAAGTTCCCAAATTTCGAGCACGATTTGACACAAAAATGGGTAAAACAATAAGATATGCATGATTTAAAGCTTGGGTGAGAAGGTATGAGAGTTAGAAATGAGAGAAGGTGAAGAATTTTGAAATTTTAAATTGTTTGGCCTTTAAAACCTTTCGGTTCACGGCACTTTTGGTGGAGTAAGTCGTAGTCGCCGACCTTTTCGGCGTGCCGCCGGCTGGACTTTGGGCTCACCAAACTACCTATTTTCCAACACTCTTCACTTTTCAACCTGCACAATCAACACCCGTTATTAAAAATCAAAAACTAAAACATTAAAAACTTGGGTTGCCTCCCAAGAAGCGCCTCAGTTAATGTTGTTGCACGACGAGGATACCAAATCAAGCTTCATTTTTTTAGGGTTTGCCATTGTGTCACTAGGCAACCCCCCTTGTTGTCTTGGATTCAAATGAGAAGAAATTTGACCTATTTGGGTCTCCAACTGTTTAATAGAGACTGAGTGAGAGGTCACCGTCTGATTGAGAGGTGAGACATCCTCTTTCATCTCTTTCAACACTTTGTCTGACCCTTCAACTTTGCTGAGAATGCATGAGAGCATATCTTCTGTACTGCCACCTTCAGATTCCTTGGGCTTTAGATGCTCATGGGGAGGGACGTACCTATCGTTGTCCCCCTCTATCTCCTTCCAGGTGGCATTACGATCACGCCAATCTCTGTCACGGTCTCTCCAGCCTCATCTCTATTCCAACCTTGATTTCCACCCGGTCTTCGGTAGTTTGCACGATAACCTCCTCTTTGATTGGCTAGGAAGTTCACTTCCTCATTGTACAATGCTTTAAATTGTGTTTCATCGAGGTTTACTCCACCAACACCCACGACATTAACACTTTTTGTACCAACAACCGTGACATTTTTAGCTAATTTATCCAGTTGGGTCATCATTTTAGCCATATTTTGGTCTCTCTCTTGATCCTTTTCGATATGCTCTTTTGTCAGTCTAAAAGTGAGAGGAAAGACTTGGTCTTCACGAGTGTACCATGCCCTATTGATCTTTGTCATGCAAACAAGGAGTTGAGATGCCACTTCATAAGGTTGTTGCATTATACCACTGGGAACAAATTGATCCGCAACTCCTTTGTTCACCGAGTCGAGGCTCCTATAAAAGTATTGCAGCAACACATTATTTGGAAGTCTATGAGTTGGGAATTGCAGCACCAACTTCTTAAACCTCAACCACGTCTCGTGGATTGACTCACCTTCTAAGCATTTAAAAACTTGTATGAATTTCTTTTTAGTTCTTTTAAAAACCGAGGTGTTACACAAGTGACCTAACTTCCACGTTCGCAAAAGCAAAGCTCAAAATTTTGCAATGTTCGCTTTTGTGAACCAGTGGTCCATCGCTTTTGCGACATCTGAAAGAAGTTTATGTCTGCTATTTTCTCGAGATTTTAGCCATTTTTCTCCATTTTAAGCTTTGTAAAACCCTTTGAGGAGATTTTGAAGAGATTTTTTTTGTGTTAAATCATTTGGGTAAGCTTTTGTGACCCTAAAACTTCAATTTCCTTTTATCATTTATGGATTTTAATATCAAATTTTGGGCTATTGAGTGGCAAATGAGAAAGTTGTTTTTCAAGAACTTGAGTCCTAAACTTAAATGGTGATTGTGAACTGATTTTAATTATTTTTTCAAAATGCCTTTCACCAATGAGTTTGAAATGCCTTGGGTATTATTTTTAAGTAAAGATTTTCAAATTCAAACCTCATTTTTAGAATTGAGTTTTTGAGTTGATTGACCTATTTTTCAAAGTGTATGATATGGGTATTGATATTTCCAAAATCTTATTGTGACTACTTGATTGAATTAGATTGTGTGGCTTTGGAAATTATTCGAAAAGGGAAGACTGAAGCCTGGATTGACTATTTAATTGAATTAAGGCAAGTGATCTCCTAAGACTTTTAAAATTAGTAGAATCGTGTATTTCCCTTCTTTGTAAGTGGTGGGGAGTAATGAGAATGAAGTGATGGGTTCATTGTTCCACTTGATTAATCTTAATGAATAAAAAGGGAATAATGAAAAAGGCAACGTGTTGATCATAATGCTTGTTAATTGCTCTTTTGTGAACCCTATTTGATTGATTGATGAAATGATTTGATGGCATTAATGTGGAATTGAATCACTTGAATTGTTGTATCTTCCTTATGGAGTGAAATTGCTTATTTGCATTAATGTTATTGTGCACCGTGATGAGACATGTGATGTTATACCGAAGAAAAATGATTTTGGCTAGTAATATTATAATATAAAGCCAGTCGGGAAATTATCCCGACTAGTGATATTGTGCCCAGTGGTGGAGCCAAGATTTTTACTAAGAGGTGTTAAAATATAAAGTAAAAAAAGTAAATTTTGCTATCAAGAATAGATCACACAACCTCAAACAAGTTTTGCATCTCCTTAACCACTACACTAAACATTCAACTTATGCCAAGATGTGTCAACACTTATAT
>JAJOOO010019166.1:0-24506 GCA_029582685.1 Solanum piurae | reverse complement strand
CCACTTCATAGCAAATTTTAGGGTTTTGTAGAAGACAAGGGTTCATGGAGTATTTCATTCAAAAACCACAAACAAACATCAATTAATCCATATCCAAATGTTTCAAATCATTTTCATGCAAGAACCCTTGATAGAATTCAAAAACAAGCTTTTAGTCACTTTTTGAAAACATTGCAAAATCCTTTGAAATTGACTCTAGGATGAAGATGATTCCTAGATGAAAAGCCACCATACCTTAGTTGATGAATTCCTAAACAAATTTTATGAAGAAAGCTTTGAATCCCAACCCTAGTTCCCACTTCTCCTTGTTCCTTGAGTTGAGAGAGAAATATTGAGAGAGAAGAACTTTGGAGGTTTTGATTTGGGTATTTGACAATAATGAGTTAAAGGAAGGTTTTAAGACTTAAAAGTATTTATATTACTGATATAAAACATTTAAAATTCACTCCACATGTTAATTTCTTAAAACGAAATTACTTAAAAACCCTTCACTTGGGCAGCCCCGTCAGGGACCACGCCCACTTGGACGGGTCGTGAACGGCACCACGGCTCGTGGTGGTGCCCATGGTCCCTTGAACAGTGGGCCTCTCCACCATGTCAAGCACTCAAGGGCCCAAGGCATCTTCACAGAGGCTCCCACGATTCGTGGTGTGGTGGATCTCGTGAAGATGAGGCAACACCTAGGCAAAGTTGCCTTGACTCCCTTGAGACCAAGTGATCTTCACGCCCAAGTATACGGACCGTCTAGGGCACCACTGGTGGTGGTGGTGCCCGTGGTCTTTGGGGCAGTGAGCAGCCAACTTGGGACAGCCTTGGCTTTTTGGCTAAGGCTTGCCCCTTTTGTTTTGGCTCCTTATCTAGCATCCTCAACCAACCTAGAGTAGGTCTCATAGCATGGAGTCTAACACGTGCCTTGACGTTGACTCACTAAACTCTTCCAACTAGACTTTAAAGGCCAAAACTCAGCATTTAAACAAGTTACTAACTTCTAAAACACATGAGAACCTCTAGTCCATCCTATTTCATTTTAGGGTTGTTACAGAATTGGTATTAGGTCATATGCGTCTTCTCCTAAGGTACATTCTCCATCTTTCTATGATGATTAGCTCGAAAGATGCTGAATTTGTTTTTTCTTCCTTCAACTGTACATCTTAAAAGTTCCTGTAACTTAAATTGCTGGCTATTGTGAGTCTTTTTGCAGCTTATCTAGTGGTCATGTGGTTGGTAATTTTCCGCCTCATGAAGCATTTGTGCTTGGATGAACCAATAGTTTTCCTGGTATGAAAATCTGGTCTGATGGTGAAAATGATCAAACTTCCTCTTCTAAATCCTGATTAGCATCTAGCTATAGTTTTTCAAAAGATTTTTGTTTGCCTAATTCATAGTTGCTTTAACATTTTGCTGATTAGAATAGCTACTATAAAAAATGCTAATTAGAATAGCTGTTATGCAAACTGTTAATTCATAGATGCTTTAACATTGGATTTCAAAAGATTTATTTTACCTGATTTCAAAAGATTTTTTTTGCCTGATTAATATTGGAAAGAAGGTTACTGATTAACATAGGTCAATTTTCAATGTCAACTCTCTGTTTCGTTAGTTTTGGAGATCTTTGCTGTGACTTTATTGTTATGGCTCAATTTTAGATTTGTTAGTTTTGGAGAGCTTTAGTTTATGCTGGCTCTGTTGTGACTTTATTGTTATGGATTGGTTTCGCTTACTGTGAATTTGAGCATATTAAATACACATGATTTATTTCACTAACTTATAATTTTATTTTGAATGTGCAGGAAACTGCCGGTAATTGAATTTGAATAGTGGCATGAAGTAAACTCGATCTTTTGTAGTGAACGATGTAGATATTTTGTACTATTGTCATATATATTTATATATATATATATATATGTTTGAATTCATTTCTTTGTGTGGAATTTATTGATAGTAGAGACATTTTGTCGAAGTTTGGTTGTACAAGACATGCTTGTCTAAGTATTGATTGTACAAGACATGTTTCTCAATGTTTATTTGAAATATATAGCTTCGATTTATTTATTACCTAATTTTGTGCTTTAGATCACTTATATATTTAATTATTATATGTGATCATTGAATATATGCAAATAAAAATTATTATTCTTAAAAATGAAAAATTGTGGCTACAAAAATTCTACACAACATTGTCACACTTCAAAAGTGTTGCAATAGGGACGTCCAATGTGTGACTTACTGTACATAAGAAAAGTTACACTTTATAAGTGTTGTTGTAGATGATATATAAAAGGCAACATTTTTTTAAGTTTGCCTAATAACAAAGTAAAGGCCATGCTTTTAAGTGTAGTATGATCAAGCAAAAGGTGTTGTTAATGAATTACTAAAAAGCGTGCCCTTATACCTCTTTCACCACGCTTTTTATGTGTAGCTGCTATGACGACATTTAAAAAGCGTGGCCTAATGTCAAAGGTTACGCTTCTTTTGGCCACTGCCTGAAAAGCGTTGCTTAAAGTCCAAAAGTGTTGCCTTTTATCAAAGGCCACACTTTTTGCTAGTTTATGCTACACTTTACTAGGATGGCTAAAATCCTAAAATGTTGTAGTGACCCCATTATTCAACTTCAAATGGACTACTGGATACCCCATTTCTTTTGCAATTTCCACTACTTTATTTCACAACTTATTCATTATTTTTCTTTTGTTTTCTTCTTTCCTCTTTTTTTGTTACATGGAAGGGTTCCATCTTTTTCAAAACCATTGCTCAAAGGGGGAATTTCTCACACTTCTTGATTTCTATTTTCTTTTCACCACATCCCCAACTTAGGCTTTTGGACTAAGTTGGTTATTCAAACAAACCACACTTCATGAGAGTTATGGGTGAATGGATAAAGAAGGGTCACAATTGCTCAAGTTTCTTCCAAGAAAAGGATAAGGTTCAAGCAAGGTTCACACATCTCACAAGGTTTGCCACAAAAAAGGTATAGTGTCAAATTGTTTCACTCTTCAAAATTGTTGCCTAAGATCATTTCAAGTTCTTGCATCACTTACTCAACCGCACCAACGGTGCAAATTGTAGGTGTCATCACACACAATGTTCAAAGTAATCTCATCATACAAGGCATTGGCACCAATATCAAACAAGACTCAATACTTTCTAGCTATTGTGCAATGTTCATTACAAGAGACTCATTCGTTTACCGGCTAGTCACAACGAGATGCTAAAAGTCCACACATTGTCTATGCAACTTCATTTGGCTTCATCATAGCCACACATTCATTTTGTTCAATTAAGAGCACTATTTAAGTCATCTTTGTTGATCATAACCAATACTCAAATTTGCACAAGAACAACCAAAATCATAAACAATTGAGGTAGCACAAAATTTTAAACATAGTTTAAAACCATTTCCATTCAAAACAAAGAGCCACTAGCTCAAACATTCACAAGATATAGATCCAAAGACAATCAAAACACAAATATAGATCACAAAACCCAATATATACAAATATATTGTAATCACAAGAGGTAGGTATGGAAATACCTCACCCCACCCATAAAATAAAAGCAGTTGTACTCAAATGCAACTAAAACAACAATAATCAATAAAACCAACACAAAGGGAGGTAAAGATATCATCCTACCAGGCTAAGCCTGGGGTGAAGTCTGCATCGCAGTCACTCCATCTATCTGGGCATTAATGTTCGGGGTCACACTCTAGGATTGGGCATCAGTGTTCGGTGTGACATTAATACTAGCTCTACTGGAGCCTGATGAGTCCACAAATTAGACTCATTTAGGGCTATAGTTTGATAGAATTAGTGTCCTCAAATGCATATTTTGTCTCAATATCTGATGAAAATCCTTAAGTTTCAGGTATTTAGAGTTTGAGGCAAAGCATGGACACCACTTGGCAAGAAAGAACAAAGCGGCTGAAAAGAACGAAGAAATGAAGGCCTGAAGATCACTGAGCCCAGTTGGCGAGTCGCCGATCATCCTGGAGATCGCCTTTTGTTCCAGTGTGCTGAGCCCTGAAGGAAAATGTCAAGTTGGCGATGAAATAGAGTAGTCGGCGTATCACCCGAGCAGTTCTGCGAAGCAATACCATATTGCGCAACGACTCAAAATGCGAAGAGGCTGAAGGCTAAAATAGGAAGGCGATGAAATTGACCAAACGACAGATCTCCAAGTGTATCGGCGATCCCGACTAACTTCGCCGAAAGGTCCTCTGCAGCATAAATTTTCAAACACTATAAATACTTGTTTAAATTTCTAGCTTAGTATCAGATCACTATTATTATTCAAACTTTTTACAATTTTTAGAGAGTTTAAGTTTTAGAGAGTTTTGGAGACTTTGTTCTGAGACCTTGAAGATTCAAAGGGTTTCAACTCCAAGAAATTGGACGTGGGTCTCAAAGATTCTTCACTCTACATGCTTTAAGACTTAATCCTTCATACCTAGTTGATGGAAACTGATATTGGTATAAATTTTTATCTCTTTTACATGTCTAGCTAAACCCCCAATTCTTGGGGTGTGATTTTGTGAATATGGGTTGGATTTTCTGTTGGGTCTTGCTTGTTGATGGTTTATTTGTTGTTTAGATGTGATTTCATTTAGTAGTTGTGTATGAACTTAATGGAATTTTAGTTTCAAATATGATTTCACCTTAGTATTTTTGGCTTGCTCGAGAGAGAGATCGTAAAACTAAGACTACTAAATTGAGAGCCAGTGGTATTGGGTCTACATGGGTTCAGCTCGAGAGAGTGAATCCTAGTACTTCTCCCACACATTCAGCTCGAGAGATTGAATGGGCTAAGGCAGAGGCTTTGCTTAATGCGGCAACTCATTGTTTGAGAGAAATCGAGTTGATTCGGGGTAAGTTGCTCGAGAGAGAATTTACCCCCACTATAGTCTAGACTAGTCACAAATACTCAACAATTTACTATCAAAGCATGTACCCAATAATTTAGTCTATCCCGTATTCCTATCACATCCCAAGAATCCCGTCTCTCTATCTCATTTTCGTATATTTTTGCTATTTTTAGTTGTTAATTAATACAAAAACCCCTATTTAAATTTAGTATGTTTATATTCGATAATGTTTATAGCTATGACTAATTAGAACTAATTTTTTTTTTTTTTATTAATTCTCACAAACCAGTCCCTTGGGACTCGACCCCAACCCTTGGTTGGGTTACTTTACTATTGTACGATTGTAGACACTTGAATTGGAAGTTGTGTCTTGATTACGGAATCATAAAAATGGCGCCGCTGCCGGGGAGTGGTGCTATTTGAAAATTTTTAGTTAAATAATTTTTTTGTTTTTCTTAGTTGTAGTTCTACTTACCTAATTTGTAGTTTTGTTTTATCTATTTGTTTAACTATTTCAGGAAAAATGAGTGGGAATGAAATATATGGGTATCAAACGAATCACCCCTTTTGAAATTGTTGAACCTTAGGTACAATCTCCTGACATTCAAGCAAATAGGGGGTGAAGCCATCCAAGAGATGTGGCTGAAATTTCAGGCAGTGCTACACCCAAGCCCAAATCATGGGATGTCTGATAAAGTGTTGCTGGAGTGTTTCTATAGGGGTCTTGGACCCAAAAATAGAAGTACCGTTGACCAAATTTTTTAGGGTTGTTTGCTACAACAACCCTACAAAGTAGTAGTCAAACTTCTCAACGGCATGGTTAAGACCAATGAGGAAACTAAGAGAAAACAAGAATGGGCTGCAATGTTAACTCAGCTGAATTTCTTAACCAAGAAAGTCACGGAATTTGAAGAGCAGTCCACAAAAAAGGAGAAGCACTTCCTCATTCGAAAGTGTAAAGAGGGGAAGAGGCATAAAGATGGGAAAAATGAAGTAGTCCTCTCACTCATTCAACACAAGATTGACGAACACAACAAAGTATTAAATGAGATAAAAGAGAAATCGAAATGCTGAATGAGATGACTACCTCAAATTCCATGATTATTCAGCTACAAGACACCCAGATAAATCAATTCATATCAAGTCACTGTTCACATCATAATGATGAGTCGCCTAGTGACACCATGGCCGACTTCGAAGATGAGAACTAGTTGTTGACTTGCATCATGCCACGACATTAACTAAGGTGCTATTTGGGAGGCAATCCAAAACCCTTTTTTCTTTTATTTATGTTTTGCTAAAATAATGGTGTTTTTTTTTATAGGTTGAAGTGTAGAAGCTGTTCGAAAAAATGCAGGATGGCGAGCAACAAGTCCAGTCGGCGAATCGTCGAGGAGGTCGGCGAGGCCGACCTAATCTACCATTTGACTCAAGACATATTCAAATCAGAGTCTGTAAAACTCGGCATGCACAAGAAATTATTGGTGAGTCACCGACCATGTCAGCGATCCCGACGTGGACCGTCGTTTGGACACCACGCTAACTGGAGGTCCTGTATAACTCAGCGAGATAAATGACTACTCGGCGAAATGCCGTGTGGTTCAGCGATCATGACTAATGTCGCCGAATGGGCGAGAACTGGATGGTTTTTGGGCCACAGGTTTAAAAACTCTAATGCATTCACTTTCCCTCACTGGCTATCTTTCCAAACTCACACCTGGACATTATTCTCTATATTTTTATCTATCTCAAGGTGTTAGTTATCATTTTTTGCTCGAAACTAGGATTCCTTTGCCACCTAGCATTTAAATCCTATTTTAATCGGCATCTAAGGTTGGTTTCCGAATCTCGAGTTTACTTTCAAAAAATTTGTACTCATTTGCAATGATCATATCGTATTGTCATATGATAGGCCTCTCTGATAGGATTAGATTGTTTAAATGCCAATTTTAAGTTAATAATCTTGCCCGTATTATTTTGATCGTAAATTGCCTGTCAATTTGTGCTTTTAGATGAATGAAATTTTATGAGGTTGTGCTTGCGTGTTGTTTAGATTGGTTAGGTGAAGTATGATTAGCCCGTGTTTGTGCTAATTGACGTAAATTGCTCAATGATAGAGCGGGTGACACCAATCTTAAGAGAAATTGTCGTCAAATGGCCAAATTTTGCAAAATTGGAAGAAGTCTGAGTATTTTGGGGTGATAGATGTTATGGGTCAGAGCCTAATTTAACTATTACATGTTTTGATTTTGTTTTTGGGGGTTGCGGTGTAGAATTCGAGAAGGTGGATTGAAAATAGGCACGTTGGGTCATTTGGCGAGCTGGGTCGAGCTCGCCGAACCACTAGGCGGTTCTCCTAATGACCCCATCTCACCTTTAATTTCATGTTATATGTATTGTTTGTTTATGTAATTTTCAATGAGAAGCCTTTGGTCGCCAAAAGCACTCAGCGACTCGCCGATAGTATGCTTGATTGCCCTTTGTCTGCACCCCTAAAACCCTTGTTGCTCTGTAACTTTCGGCGGACAAACCCTTGGTCGCCGAAAGTAGTTGGCAATTCGCCGAAAGGGCTTTCCCATCGCTGATTTGCCATAATTTTTTAGCCAATCCCTTCGGCGACCTCGATCTAGCTCGCCAAAGAGGTTCGGCAACTCACTGACTGGATCGGCGAGTCTGTCTGCAATTAATTTGATGTGCTTCAATGTGATTTTTATTTAACTTGCCTTTAACGTTTTGCAGATATGGTTTAGACTAATATAAATACGCCACCCCAGAAGAAAGCACAGGGCATTACTATAAACGAAGGGAGATTAGGTCCTCCAAAGAAGAGAAGGTATGAACTCCCACCGGGAGAAAAAGGCAAATGAAAGAAGCACATAGCTAAGAAAGTAGCCGCTGACAACCAGGCTGAGTTGTCTGAACCTGAAAATGAGTAGCCCTTGATTAACCAAAGGAATGAGCTCTGAGCTAGATCTCAATCCACATCCACCAGAGTTCCCTCAGCTTCCACCCCTCCTGAAGCAGATTCAGTGCCAGCCCAGGCACCTCCAGTGACCCTTGCACTCCATATCATTCCTCCATCTAGACTGTTGAACAGATTGAAAGGTGATGGGGTACAGACCATCCTAGAGGAGAAGTTGTTATCTACAGAGGTTGTGGAGGGAAAGTACCCCAATGTCAGGGACACCATCCACTACCATGAATTTTAGAAGTTCACCAGGCCCCGAGGCCCTTACATTCCTTCCTGGGTCTGGGAATTCTATACAGCTTATATGGAGTTGGTGCCCAAAATCAAGAAGAAGGCAAGCTAATTCAGATCGGTGAAGTCGGTCATGGTTAGAGGCAAGGAAGTTGGGTGCGGCAGTGAATATATTAATACTGTTTTGAATAGACCGCTGCACTTTCTTATGAGGGGTTGTCCATTGCTCAGTCCCTAGATGATTTGAATGGTTGGTTGTCTCCTCTGATTTTTGACACCACCCCGAGGTAGATGGATGTAGAGGCCCCTATTTAGAAGAGGGACTTGAGCATTTCTGCTAGGTTCTGGTTTGGCTTTATTAGCAGCAACATAATGTCATCCCAGAATGAGTCCATTTTGTGCCATCCGAAAGAAGCTTACCTTGGTTCTATCATGCCTAGGAGACACATCGACCAAGGACTGCTGATTTAACAGGAGATGGCCATGAGAGCCAAACAGAAACAGACCTCTCTGCCATTCCCTGTCTTGATCACTGAGCTGTGTTGACGTGTTGGAGTACCCTGGGACACTGTGAGAGATATTGAGGTTACCCCTTCATCCTCCACTAACATTCGACGTATTGAGGCCGAGTACATATGAGAGGAGGCTGATGGGAGGAGAGCAGTTTCGGAAGATATTTCTCTGGATGTTGACGTTGACTCGTTACCTGCAGAAGCATCTTCTCCTACTCCGACCTCTGGGCCTTTAGGTACATCCACTCCTTCCTCTTATTCGTAGAGCCCAGGTGCTTCCTCCTCCTCCCAGCCTATCAGGATTATTCAGGTCATGATCCTGAAGATGGGGAATTTGGTCCAATCAGCTGATATGCAGGCGACCCAACTCAAGAGATCCATCCCTGGGATGATCGACACTCACCCTCCTCCAGACTTCTATTGATGAGTAGACTGTGAGAGTCACAACTTGTGAGATCAGACAGGGGAAGGCCTCTAAGGTGACGACTTTGAAATTCGAGGTAACATAATTGAGGAAGGACGTGGACTATCTAAAACCTACCAACTTCAATTCATTAATAGAGGCTGCTAATGATAAAGATGCCCAGAGACTTCAGAGATCCCTCCAGCCACCACCGGAGAATTACAGAGGGATGGCACAACATAGGAGGAGAGACTGATGAGGAGATGATTGAGCGCCGAGAGGAGAGCATATTTAGAGATTTTCCAGATCTTGTAGAGACGGTTTTGCAGTCGGTGATCCAGACATCGCTGACTGAGACGTCCACAATAACTCCTATTGGATCTGGCACTGTTATTCCTTCTGAGGTTACTCCGGGCACTGATGCCCAAGTACAGAATGTTGCACCGGGCACTGAGACCCAGATAGATGGAAAGACTGCATAGACATAATCCTTTCTTTACCTCCCTCTCTGTATCACTTTTACTCACTTTTTGGATACTTTAATTCATTTGCATTTTAGGACAAATAATTTTTGTTTGTGGTGGGGTAAAGCCCACCTTTGTGCATATTTGTTTGTTTATATATTTGGTTTGGAATTTATAAATGTGTTAATACTGCATTTTGTGGATGTTTGAGCTTATGGCTTCGTATTATAAATTGCAAAATTATTTTGACCTTTCTGAAAATTTTGCCACCCCTTCTGCGTTGAATGTGGCAGTTCTTTCACAAATTTGTGTATCAGTTTCGATCAATACCGATGACTTGAATAGTGCTTATAATCAAACAAACATTGATGTGCTGATATGATGAGGCCAAGTGAAGTTGCATGGACAATATGTGAACTCTTTGCATCTCGTTGTGACTAGCCAATTATTAAATCGGGTCTCTTGTAATGATTGTTGCACATTAGCGAAAGTGTGATGTCTTGTTTGACTTTAGTGTCGATGTTTTGTGTAATGAGTTTACTATGAACTATATATGATAACACCTAAAATTTGCCCCGTTGATCCGGTCGACTAAGTAAGGCTATCTCTTGATATGATCTTAGGTAACTACAAAGAGTGTGAGCCAATTTGACATATACCTCTTTTGTGGCCTACCTTGTGAGTGTGTGAACCTCTCTTGAACACCCTTGAGCCTTACCTTTCTTTGGAAGAAACTTGATGAAAACATGACCTTTATTAAATCCACTACCCATTATCCTCATGATTTGTGGTTGATTGAATAGCCAACTTAGGCCAAAAGCCTAAGTTGGGGTGTGCCGAATGATATACCGTGAGTTTACGATTTTTTTACTACATTTCACTTAAGAGTTGTGGGTGTCTAGGGTCTGTTTGTATTGGTTTTTATGTGTTTTTATCATGTTTTGCAGGAAAGATGTTTAGGCACGAAAGTATAGAGACAGTTGAAAAAAATGCAGAAAAGGGCATCTACAGAGGTGATCTACGGACTGTAGGTCCATTGACGCTCCATAGATGGTGGCCGTAGATCAACAGGCAAGGCAAATCAGGGAAATCTGACCAAGTGTGGAACCACAGTGGCCATTGACGGTTCGTAGATTGATCTACGGACCGTACTGTTGATCCGTAGATTGATCTACGGACAGTACTGTTGATCCGTAGATTGATCTACGGACCATTTTGTTGATCCGTAGATTGATCTACGGACCGTACTGTTGATCCGTAGAATGATACTGCGAGGGTTGCAGTACCTAATTTTTGAAGATTCTAAGTGTGGAGCTACGGACAGGGATTGACGGACCGTAGATTGATCTACGGTCCGCACTGGTGTCTCGTCGTTTGCTTCAGAGAAGATAATTTTTGGATGCTGAAATATTTTCCAAGTCCTGGCTGACAGAAGGGACTCACGGACTGTAGATCCATTGACGGTCCGTGAGTCAGTCTCGTGGAATGAAGATGCGTGCCTGAACAAACTTTCCTTATTTTGTTTCCCTTTTAATTTAGGACTTGTTTTCTATAAATAGGGTATGTAAACCTCATTATTTGGGGTGAGACTTTATTATTTTTATTCTAGTTCTTGACTTGGGAGATTAAATTGCAACTTTAGCAATTCTTAATTTCCTAAGTTCATTTTGAAGATTTTGGTGTTGCAATTCAAGTTGAATTTCTGGGTTTATTCTTCTTCTTACGTAAGTTCATAATTCTTTCATCTAAAACAATGAATTGTGTTCATATGATTATGGGTAACTAAACTCCATAAATAGGGTTGTGGGAAACATGAGCGATTAACAAAGTATGAATAGTAACTAAGTAATTCTTGAATAGTGTTTTGCATGCATTGATCATTCTTTCGCTTAGAAGTCCTTTTAATGAGTGCACACGTTAGAACTCGCCTCATTACTACTTGCCGGACCAAGGAGGTAATTAATGAGAAAAGAATTAGCAACATAGATTTAGTGTGATACTATCTAATAGTCTAGTATCGATTGGTGTGAAGTAATAACTAAGCCAAACATCGATGTGATGTCTAATATGAGGTAAAAGTAAGGGTTAGTAAATTATACTCACGTAGCCGGACCAAGGTGTGGGGTGAAATTATCTAGATGCCGGACCAAGGATTTAGAGATACCTAACTTATCACTTTGCATGTAATACACTAGGAAGGGATTGCTATTACTAGGATTACTGCGTTATGAGCTTGTGGAGAACACATATACCCTAGTTAATTATCTTATCTTGATAACAACCAAAATTGACTTTTGTTTACTGTTACTTACAATTTGTTTCACAAATACCCCCCTTTAATTACTTGTTTCTGGAAGTAATTTGACTAAACGAATATAATTGTTGGTTAAAATTAAGTCTAAACCATTTTGCTCGTGGGATCGACCCCAACCTACAAGTTGGGTTCTTTACTTGATAACGACCGCTTATGCTTCTTTAGGGAGATGTAATTTGAGCGTATCAAATTTTGGCGCCGCTGCCGGGGAAATTTGGCTTTTAGATTTATTTTAACTACATTATTGAACTTTAATCAAATATTTCCTAATTTTACTTTTTCTTTTTGCTTTTGTCTCTCTCAGGTTCTGACTCTAGTGTATGCCAAGTACACGGAGCCAGGGTGAACCACTTACTCCTCACGATCCAGAATTGAACCGAACTTTGCGAAGAATGAACAATCAAGGAGTTCAAGTTAATCCTATCGAAGGCAATATAGGTGATGAAGTTGAGTTGCAGCCTCCGAGGGTAGTTGGTGGGGACAACCAGGTTCCAGCGGAAAATAAATTGGGAGATGCATTGAGGGTGCAGGGTCCACCTGGCCCAAGACTTCATGACAACTATAAGGGCAATGTCAATACTGCTGACTTTGATGGACCTCTCGTCCTACCCCCTTTACCTCCGGGGCACACATTTGTAATGACTAGTAGCTTGATGCAGATGCTTACAGCGAGGGGCTTGTTCTCGAAGTCACCATCGGAGGACCCACATGCTCACATAGCCAAGCTAAGGGTGGTTTGCAAAAGCTGTGTAGGTCGACCAGACTTGGATATGGATGTCATCGGATTGCGAGTGTTCCCTCTATCACTGACAGGCGATGCTGCTGTATGGTTCACTTAGCTCCCTTATAACTTAATCTACACATGGGACCAACTGAGGGATGTGTTCTTAGCAAGATATTATCCAGTGTCCAAGAAGCTCAATCACAAAGATAAGGTCAACAATTTTTTGGCATTACCTGGAGAGTCTATGAGTAGCTTTTGGGACAGATTCACTGCGTTTGTAAGAGATGTTCCGAATCACCGTATTGATGATGAGTCGCTGAAGGAATATTTCTATCGAGGTCAGGATGACAACAATAAAGCGGTGCTTGATACTATTGTTGGAGGATCATATGGTGAGTGCACATACGCACAAATTACAGAAAAACTGGAGAAGATCTCTCGCAACAATAAAGCATGAGCACTAGGAGGTCGGATATTGGGAGAAACACATTTGTCGTTCATGCTTACAAACAACCAGTCGGCGGATGAGATTCATGAGGTGATGGCTCAGATAAGGACCGAGTTAGGGTTGGTATTGAAGCATGTGAGCGGAGGTGCGGAAAAGGTAAATGCTGTGAACTACTTAACTAGAAGTCCACCACCAGTTGAAGAGTGTTACTATGAAGAGGATGCTTATGCGGTGAATGATCAGACGGGGGGGTTCCGACCAAACGCCCAAGGAATCAACACGGAAAATTGGCGCCAAGGTCAAGGAAACCAACGTCGGAACTATGGAAATTACAACCGAGAGGGTCAATATGTCCGGGATTGAAACTTCAATCGTGACTACAATTACAACCAGAACAACTATGGCAACAGAAACGATCGGGTTGGCTCTTATGTTCCCCTTCAAAATTGGGAATCTGGTACTAGGGAAGCTGGAGGTAATATGGAGCGTATTGAAGATATGATGCAGAAGATGATGAGAAGGTTTGATGTAACTTATGAGAATGTGAAGGAGATGAGAAATGACTTGTCTGGTATTGGTCAAAAGGTTGATGCCTATGCAGTGTCAATAAAGCATTTAGAGCAGCAGATGACTCAATTGTCTACTACAGTGAACCCACGTCAACCTGGCACTCTTCCTAGCAACACCATCCAGAATACAAAGAATGATGGTCATTGTATGGAAGTTACTACTCGAGGGGATAAGCAAACCATTGATCCATCTATGCCGTCTGTGGTAGATGTTGAGATTAGAAAAGAAGATGATGTGGTAGATGTTAGAGAGGAGTCTGAGAATGCGACTGAGAAAGAAGCGGAGATATCTTAGAAAGTGGTCCCCATACCTAGACCTCCACCACCTTTTCCACAAAGGTTAATGAAGAAGACTGAAGATGGTAAATATCGCAGGTTTATTACTATGTTGAAGCAACTTTCCATCAATGTGCCGTTGATAGAAGCTTTGGAGCAAATGCATGGGTATGCAAAGTTTATGAAAGATATGGTGACAAAGAAAAGGTCTGTGAGTTTTGAAGATGATGATAGATTGCAGCATTGTAGTGCTATTGCTACAATGTCTCTTGTGCAGAAGAAGGAAGATCCTGGCTTTCACGATTCCATGTACTATAGGGTTGTTACACTTTGCTAAGGCATTGTGTGATCTTGGTGCTAGCATCAACCTCATGCCATTGTCCATTTATAAGAAGTTGGGTCTAGGTGATCCAAAGCCTAATACGATGCGGTTACGTATGGCTGATTGAACCGTGAAAAAGCCCATTGGTGTACTCCATGATGTGCTAGTGAAAGTGGAGTCATTCATCTTTCCAGCGGATTTTGTGATTCTTGACTGTGAGGTTGATTTTGAGGTTCCCATCATCCTTAGGAGACCATTTCTTGCCACAGGGCGTGCGTTGGTTGATATTGACAAGGGGAAGATGAAGTTCAGACTGAACAATGAAGAATCAACTTTCAATATTTGTAGGTCCATGAAGCAGAGTGGTGAGTTCCAAAAGGTATCTGCTATAACTTACAGAGTTGAGAGTGGACCAGAAGTGCAAATTGAAGAGCGACTAGGTGTCGAGGCACTAGCAACAGTTATGATGAATTTCGATAGTGATGGTATTGAAGAACATGTGAGTTGGTAGCTACACTCGATAGGTGCGAATATCGTTCGAAACCAAAGAAGTATGAGTTAGACATGATGAATCGTGAGTCCCCACCTGCGATACCATCTATTGTGGAGGCACCAAAATTGGAGCTTAAGGCTCTACCACCACATTTGAGGTATGTATTTTTGGGTAGAGATAATACTTTGGCAGTCATCATTGCGGTAGATTTAAATGCGAGACAAGTAGAGTGCGTGGTGACTATGTTAAAGAGGTTCAAGCGAGCTATTGGGTAGACTATTGCGGATATTATTGGGATTCCTCCTGGTATTTTTTCTCACAAAATCCAACTCATGCCAGATCACAAGCCTAGTATAGAGCACCAGAGAATATTAAATCCACCTATGCAAGAGGTAGTTAAAAAAGAGATCATCAAGTGGTTGGATGCCGGAGTTATCTATCCCATTGCCGATAGCAGTTGGGTATGTTCTGTTCAATGTGTGCCTAAGAAAGGTGGGATTACTGTGGTTCCTAATGAGAGAAACGAGCTTGTTCCCATGCGGCCCGTGACTAGATGGAGAGTCTGCATGGACTATTGGAAGCTAAATGCTTGGACTGAGAAGGATCACTTTCCTATGCCATTCATGGACCAGATGTTGGATAGACTTGCAGGAAAGGGTTGGTATTATTTTATTGATGGGTATTTGGGCTACAACCAAATTTCTATAACCCCGAAAGACTAAGAGAAGACCACCTTCACTTGCCCTTATGGGACTTTTGCTTTCAAACAGATGCCATTTGGGTTGTGCAATGCTCCGGTGACCTTCCAACGCTGTATGATGTCGATATTCTCTGATATGGTGGAAGAAACTATTGAGGTATTTATGGATGATTTCTCTGTGGTAGGTGCTCTTTTGATCGATGTCTTAATCATTTGGCTGAGGTACTTAAAAGGTGTGAAGATTGCAATCTGGTGCTGAATTGGGAGAAGTGCCACTTTATGGTGAAGGAAGGGATAGTTCTAGGTCATCGAATTTCTGAGAAGGGCATTGAGGTAGATAAAGTGAAAGTTGAGGTAATAGAAAAATTCCCTCCACCTATCTTTGTGAAAGGTGTTAGGAGTTTTCTTGGGCATGGAGGTTCATCAAAGATTTCTCCAAAATTTCACATCCTTTGTGCAAACTGCTCAATAAGGAGAGTAAGTTCAATTTTGATGATGCTTGTCTGAGAGCATTTGGAGAGTTGAAGGAGAAGTTGGTTACTGCACCTATCATATTTCACCAGATTGGGGACAACCATTTGAGGTAATGTGCGATGCGAGTGGAGTGGCTCTTGATGTAGTATTAGGACAGAGGAGAGAGAAAATCCTTCACCCTATTTACTATGATAGCAAAGCTCTAAATGTGGACCAGAGGAATTATACTGTGACTGAACAAGAACTTCTAGCGGTAGTTTTCGCCTACGAGAAATTTCAATCTTACATGCTTGGTACTAAGGTCATAGTGCATACTGACCATTCTGCATTGAAGTATTTGATGAAGAAGAATGATGCAAAACCGAGGTTGATTAGATGGGTATTGGTGCTGCAAGAGTTTGATTTTTTGGTGAAAGATAGAAAGGGGACCGAAAATCAAGTTGCCGATCACTTGTCCAGGTTAGAGGAAGAAGCTATGCTAAAACTTGGTGATATGTATGAAATTAATGATACTTTTCCAGATGAACATGTATTGGCTGCTTCTCATGATCTGATTCCTTGGTTCGCAGACTTTGCTAATTATTTGGCAAGCGATATTGTGCCCTCGGATTTGTCTTTTCACCAAAGGAAATTGTTTATGCATGATGTGAAGAAATTATTTTGGGATGAGCCTTACTTGTATCGTAGTTGTGCTGATGGGATTATTCGTCGCTGTGAGCCCGAGGTTGAGATGTTGAGTATACTTGAAGCATGTCATTCATCGCCTGTTGGTGGGCATCATAGTGGTATTCGAACTGCACATAAGATTTTGCAGTGTGGGTACTACTGGCCTACCATCCACCAAGATGCTCATGATTTTGCCAAGTCTTGTGACCGTTTCCAAAGAGAATGAGGGATTTCAAAGAGACAAGAGCTTCCTATGAATTCTATATTGGTGATAGAGTTGTTTGATGTATGGGGCATTGATTTTATTGGTCTATTTGTTAGTTCACATGGGATGAAGTATATTCTTATTGCGGTTGATTATGTATCGAAGTGGGTGAAAGCAGTTGCGCTCCCCAACAATGAAGGTAAAAGTGTCACCGCATTTTTGAAAAACAATATCTTCTCCAGATTTGGTACACAGAGGGCGATTATCAGTGATCGAGGTTCCCACTTTTGTAATAAGTTGTTCAAGGCGCTACTTGAGAAATATGGTGTTCGCCACAATGTAGCCACTCCTTACCATCCACAGACTAGTGGGCAAGTTGAAGTGTCCAACAGAGAGATCAAATAGATTTTGGCAAAGACAGTTAATGCTAACAGAACGGATTGGTCAAGGAAGCTTGATGATGCTCTATGGGCCTATCGCACTTCATACAAGACTTCAATAGGTATGTCTCCTTACCAACTTGTATATGGGAAGTCTTGCAATTTACAGGTAGAGCTAGAGCATAAGGCTTTGTGGGCGATGAAGAA
This sequence comes from Solanum piurae, assembly GCA_029582685.1. Classification (NCBI taxonomy): domain Eukaryota; kingdom Viridiplantae; phylum Streptophyta; class Magnoliopsida; order Solanales; family Solanaceae; genus Solanum; species Solanum piurae. Next base: position 7,289 of record JAJOOO010019166.1, on the reverse strand, counting down.
GCTAAATTTGGATTGGGGCGCCGCACCTAATAAAAGAATGAATGACTTGAATATGCTTGATGAGTTTTGCCTAAAAGCTTATGAAAGTCCAACCTTGTACAAAGAGAAGATGAAGAGGTATCATGATCAAAGAATTGAAAAGCGAGAATTTGTGGTGGGTGATCTTGTGCTTCTATTCAACTCTAGGTTGCGCTTGTTTCCTGGCAAACTCAAATCCAAATGGACCGGAACTTTTTTTTTCCATAAAGGTGATCCCCCATAGAGCGGTTGAGCTTGAGAACAGTGAAGAAACAAGGTTCATGGTAAACGGGCAATGGATCAAGATCTATCTGGGAAATGCAGAGAGTGTTCAAGAGGTTGTTGAGGCCTATGTTCTTGATGAAGTCTGAGTAATCAAGAGTCCTGCATCGTACCGCAACGTTAAATCAAGCGCTGCTTGGGAGGCAACCCAAAATGTACAATCTACCCAACGATAGGTTTTTGTTTTCCATCTAGTAATTTTCTTTGTTTAGTTGATTCTCTGTATTAAATTAGATAGGTGTTTTAGTTTTGTATTGGTGTTGGCTAGAATTAGCATAGGGTCCGTGTCTAAAAAGTTTCCAGAAAATGTAAAAAGAATAGCCTAATAGTTGCTACATGTGCAGGCAAGCTATGAAAAATTTGCAAAAAATGGTCTGATGCAGAGGTCTACGGATACCATCGACGGTCCGTCGATCAATCCACAGACCGTAAATGGAGTCCGTATATCCTAGGTAAGCCCCTAAACTTTTCGAAGTGTAAGAGTGATCTACGGACCGTAGATCGACCCACAGACGGTAGATGGGGTCTCGTGGGTCCAAAACCCTAATGTTGCCTGACCCGACCTGGACACCTCCTATTTAAAATCCCCCAATTTTAAACCATTCCCACTTCCCTCCATTTATCACCAAACCATTTCTAAACTTTCCAATCCCTTAAATCACTCCATAATTCCCCATTAAATCTTCCCTTTTCTCTCCCCTTAAAACCTAATTTTCCTTTTTTCTCCAACCACCACTCATCTCAGAAATTTCCAAATCCCTCTCAACAGCCTTATTCATAACTTCTGTGTTTGGGTTCGGCGCAACTAGGCGATTAGTGTGGTGTTGAAAAGCTTAGTGTCATCACACAATCACCCCACTCCTCATTGCTTGTAAGGTAATAGACTTTCCCCCTCACTTTGAATTTTGGTTCATAGATTGAATATAGAAAGTCGGGAGTCGGGTCTTGACCTTGGGTAATTAAGTATATGTAAGTGCATGCTAAACTTTAAGTAGTAAAACCCTTGGGATGATAGATTGTGATTGTGTTGCCTTGATAGTGTGTTAAACCTGTCTTAATGCTAGTCTATATGTAAGTTTCAACTTAGGGTTCTGAATTTTTGTATGAAATAATTATCAAATTGAGTAATTGGAACCCTTTGAATGAGGAACTAGCATGATTAAATGTTTAAATGCATGGTTAGACTAGGATGCTGTTGAAAATGGTCAAATATACATGTTTGAAATTAAAGCATGTTTGAAACCTAGCATAAATCTGATCCACGAAACCCCGTCTACGGACCGTAGAACAGGTCAGTGGTTGGATGAACTTGCAATTTTCATAAAGTGTGAAACCACTAGGTGAACTACGGTCCGTAGATTGATCTACGGACCGTTCTGTACTTCTGTGGTTTCCATCTGCAACTAATATAGTTGGTCCTCTGATCCACGAAAGGGTTCCACGGACCGTAGATCAGTCTACGGACCATAGGTCCCCTCCGAAGATAACCACTGTAGCCACTGTCTGAATTTTTTTTGGGTCTTTGTTGTTGTTCATTTTTAGTTCTAAATTTTTTTCGAGTGTGTTTGTAGTTAGTGTTGGCAATAATAACGCTTCCACATGTACTATGGCACCCAAGAAGCTAGTCACCTATACAAAACAGGGCAAGTCAAAATCTGTTGTCCCTAGCTTCAGGTTAATCGATAAAGACACGAACGCAGAAAAGGATCCAACATATGTTCTACCGGCCACAAGGACATCCCCTACTGCATCTCTGGCTACCCGGAATACGTCCCGGTAGGTGGTCACCGACATAGTCACTATCTCCCAGTCTGATGAGGAGAACACACTGATCGGGTCACCGGGTGGTTCTACTTCCGATTTTGAGGTTGGTTCTAGTTCTGACTCAAAGTCCGCCTCTACTTCCGGCTCTTAGCCCGCCCATGTTTTTGTCTCCGGTTGTGGATCCACCACAAGATCAGGATCACCTGACCAAGTTGCCTCGTCTGATGAGGTCATCAGTTCGGGAGAAGTCCAGGTGCCACGAAGCTATGACCCGGATCCGGTGGCTGGGGAGCCAAACAGATGGTGTGTTGAGGGGCAATGGAAAATCTAGTAGGATGCCTGAATGCTGAATGAGAAAGAGAAGATGGCCCGACTTATTACTGAAGAGCGCAGAGTTTTCACGGGGAGCTTACACACTATTCCCGACATCCACCAGATTTTTCAGCTTCACAAGTGCGACTGGATGGCTCGAGACCCTGGGACCTATAGAGAGGAGATTGTGCAAGAGTTTTATGCCTCTTATGCTGCCACTCTCCGAGGTTCGATTGACAAGAGGTCCAAGCCCACAACCCATAACCCTATCACTTCTACTATGGTCCGAGGTTTTCCAGTGGACATATCACATTCCACCATTAACCGATTCCTCTATGGTCCTGGTCCTGATCACACTTGGGCTCTCAACACAGCCGAATTTGATTACAAATGGGATGTTGTGAGAAGTGAAGCTTTCACGCGTAATGCAGAGTAGAGGGAGGCTGTTATACTTTGGTTGGCTAAATATATTGCTGCAGATTGTGAGCGTGTGGAGTGGGTCACCGCACCACGGTTGGGTATCCGAAATGCCACATTAATTTTTATGGCCAAGTTCTTCTGGTTGTTGGTTCGTAAGAGGGTGTTGCCTACCAAAGTTGACAACCAACTCACATGGGACAGAGCCGTCATTTTTGCAGCATTAGTAGCAGGATTGGAGATTGACTTCGCCCGCATGTTGCTGGCAGAAATTCACGAGAGGGCGTTCAAGACCTCCACTACTTACCCATTTCCATGTTTAATTTTCCAATTGTGTAGGGAATCTGGAGTGCCGATCTGGCACTGTGATAGGTTGATACACCCTATGGGGACCTTAGATGTTTGCCTAATTCGGGACGAGGCGAAGGTGGCAGCACCTTGCAGAGGGCCGCAGATCGAGGTGCCATTGGGTACTGATTTAGTAGATGCTATGGAGCAGATGAAGGGTGATGAGCCTGGCCCTCCAACCCACACTGATGATGCCCCAACCTCCTCTTCTCTGGTCGCTAGTCAGGTCCCCCATCTCATCTAGAGCCACCCCACCTTCGGGAGCCAATGTTATACAACTGGTCCGAGTCCAGAAGTTAGAGGCTCATATGACCACCTTGCTGCACCATATTAAGCCCTGGATGCGGAAGTTGATTGCTGAGTTCGAAGAGAGAGTAGAAAAGAAGATGGAGGCAAAAATGGACCAGAAGGTCCAAGCAGTTCATAAGCGGCTTGATGCCTTCGAGTTGAGAGTTCTAGAGAGGCCAGCTCCCACTACTGATATGTCCTCTTTTCGGACCGAGCTAGCTAGTCTCCGGGCCGATGTTGACGCCATCCTGGCCACACCAGCTGTTGAGCCATAGGTTTCACCCTCTGCATTAGGCGATGATACAGTCTTGGGTGCACTATTAAATGGAGATGATGCGGAGGAGCAGACCAAGCCTGCATGTGCCCGCGGTAAGAGGCACCGATCTAGTCATAAAGTTGAGCTCACAGAGGAGGAAAAGGCTAGCAAGAAGCAACGCAGGCAGGAGAAGAAGGCATGAAAAGCCTCCATATTAGATGAGCAGTTGAGGCAGCTGAGGGCCCGTGAGATGATTTCTGGGGCGTCGACTTCTATGCCCATGATGATTGATTTGAGCACCACTGAGGATGAAATTAGAGTGACAGATAACACTACTGATGGTGCTGTCCTTGTTGATGTGGGTGACCCGAGTGATGATTTAGCGGATTCCAGGAAACCAGACCCACCCATTTGTTGACGAGTCTTCGGCGCTATGCACCACATGTTTGCTTCACCCAATCCGTTATCTTTTACTATTTTTATATGCATTGGGAAAAATCACATCTATTTTTGTTGGGGGTGGGGTAAATGGATTGTGAGTGATAGGGTGAAGTCTGAGTAACCCAACTCATAATCTTTTCTTGGCGTTTTCTTGCCTGTGTTCTTTTCCCTCGAGAGACTGTTTAATTTATGTTGAACCGGCATGTGTTAGGATGGTATGTGTAGAAGCATGAAAAAGAATGAAGCATGATGGCTTATGAAAAGTGATACCCGTCCAAATTTTCATATGTGTGCTAGAATTTGTAGGCTAAGATAAGTTGAATCTGTTGGCGCTGAGTATGACATAATAATGAACCAACTGATGGCATGATTTAAGCTAAAACTTGAACTGGGTAATCTGGTAATCTGATAATGAAACTATGTGCCAAGAGTGTGTGAGAATAGTTTCTTGTTCAAACAGTTTGTGTGCCAATCTAGAACTTGCCCAATTAGTCCTTTTGAGACAATCTACTCTAGAGGCTAGGAAGTGATCATAGGCCCTTGTTCTGATAAGTCCACAAATTGCCTAAAAAGAATCAAACCAAATGAAATAAATGTTCCCTTTGATCCAAATATGTTGAGCCTAAATTAGACCATTTCTTTCTAAACCCCTAACTCACCTTCCCATAATCTACTATGTTGGCCCCGGTCCCTCCTTTGACCTGTGCACCTCGACTTAGGCCAAAAGCCTAAGTTGAGGGTGGCTAATGTAAAAAAAAAGTAACTTCAATCTTGGCCCTGATCCGACATCGGGTATTGTGCACCTCAACCAATGGAAAATCTATAAGTGAGGGTGGCTATGAAAGAGGAAACCGAATGAAAAATGGGTATGAAAAGAGTTTGATGTTGAAAAAGAGAAAAAGAAAAGAGAGGAAATGATGTGACTTGTTGAAAGCTAAAGAAAAGAATAAAATGCAGGAAAAAGATTAAGGTGAAAAATAAAGACCTACAAAGTTTAAAGTCACATCCATGGTTAAAAAAATCAAGGGAAAGAAGGTAATACGGAAGGATGGCAAAAATAGGGTAAAAAGAGGTTGATAGCCTAGTGTATTGTCAAGGAGGGCAGAAAGTCACTAAGAAGTACACAAATGTACCACACCTGACCTTGAGCATACGTTACAAGCCAAGAAAGTCCTATAGTGATCCTAGAATCTACTTTAGAGAGTCTAAGCAGTGAGAATAAGGGCAAGCCTATGGTATTGAGCACTAGCTGTATTTGAAGTTACTTCTGAGTGTGAGTGTTGAATGAATCCTTGTACCCACATTTATATTCATTGTGTGAAAAAGGGATTTCATTTGCAGTAAGGGCACTAGTTACATTGTCGGAAAGTTGGTACCTTAGGGATAGTGAAACAGTGTATGTTGTATGTTGGTTGGTCTATCGTTGTCATATTCTGATCTGCATGAATTAGCTTGTCGAGTCTAAGAGAACAAATTTTGCACCCAAAAAGAGAGTTGGAGTAGAGAGCCATGTGATTGCTTGTGCTTGAATTGCTTGCTTCTATACAAGTGTCGTTAAGAGTTTTAGTGTGTCGCTTGAGGACAAACAACGAATTTAAGTTGAGAGTGTTGAAATACCATGAGTTTACGGTATTTTTACTACATTTCACTTAAGAGTTGTATATGTCTAGGGCCTGTTTGTATGTGTTATTTTATCATGTTTTGAAGGAAAGATGTTTAGGCACGGAAATAAAGAGACAACTGAAAGAAATGCAGAAAAGGGCATCTACAAAGGTGATCTACAGACCATAGGTCCATTGACGCTCCGTAGATGGTGGTCGTAGATCAGCAGGCAAGGTAAATGAAGGAAATCTGACCAAGTGTGGAACCACGGTGGCCATCAACGGTCCGTAGATTGATCTACGGACAGTACTGTTGATCCGTAGAATGATACTGCAAGGGTTGCAGTACCTTATTTTTGGAGATTCTAAGTGTGGAGCTACGGAGAGGGATTGACGGATCGTATATTGATCTACGGTCCGTACTGGTGTCTCATCGTTTGCTTCAGAGAAGCTAATTTTTGGAGGTTGAAATATTTTCCAAGTCCTGGCTGACGGAAGGGACTCACGGACTGTAGATCCATTGACAGTCCGTGAGTCAGTCTTGTGGAATAAAGACTCGTGCATGAACAAACTTTCCTTATGTTGTTTCCTTTTTAATTTAGGACTTGTTTTCTATAAATAGGGTATGTAAACCTCGTTTTTGGGGTGAGACTTTATTATTTTTATTCTAGTTCTTGACTTGGGAGATTAACTTGCAACTTTAGCAATTCTTAATTTCCTAAGTTCGTTTCGAAGATTTTGGTGTTGCAATTCAAGTTGAATTTCTGGGTTTATTATTCTTCTTGCGTAAGTTCATAATTCTTTCATCTAAAACAATGAATTCTGTTCATATGATTATGGGTAACTAAACTCCACAACTAGGGTTGTGGGAACCATGATCGATTAACAAAGTATGAATAGTAACTAAGCAATTTTTGAATAGTGTTTTGCATGCATTGATAATTCATTCGCTTAGAAGTCCTTGTAACGCGTGCACGCGTTAGAACTCGCCTCATTACTACTTGCCGGACCAAGGAGGTAATTAATGAGAAAGGAATTATCAACATAGATTTTGGGTGATACTATCTAATAGTCTTGTGTCGATTGGTGTGAAGTAATAACTAAGCCAAACATCGGTGTGATGTCTAATATGAGGTAAAGTTAAGGGTTAGTAAATTATGCACACGTAGCCGGACGAAGATGCGGGGTGAAATTCTCTAGATGTCAGACCAAGGATTTAGAGATACCTAACTTATCACTTTGCATGTAATACACTAGGAAGGGATTGCTATTACTAGGATTACTGTGTTATGAGCTTGTGGGGAACACATATACCCTAGTTAATTCTCTCATATAGATAACAACAAAATTGACTTTTGTTTACTGATTACTTACTGAATTCTTACAATTTGTTTCACAAATCCCCCCTTTAATTACTTGTTTCTGGAAGTAATTTGACTAAACGAATATAATTGTTGGTTAAAATTAAGTCTAAACCATTTTCCTCGTGGGATCGACCCCAACCTACAAGTTGGGTTCTTTACTTGATAACGATCGCTTATGCTTCTTTAGGGAGGTGTAAT
>JAJOOO010019165.1:0-35188 GCA_029582685.1 Solanum piurae | reverse complement strand
GAGGAGGAGGAGGAGGAGGAGGAGGAGGAGGAGGAGGAGGAGGAGGAGGAGGAGGAGGAGGAGGAGGAGGAGGAGGAGGAGGAGAAGGAGAAGGAGAAGGAGAAGGAGAAGGAGAAGGAGAAGGAGAAGGAGAAGGAGAAGGAGAAGGAGAAGGAGAAGGAGAAGGAGAAGAAGAAGAAGGCAGCAAACTAGGTCATTTTTCACCATCGATTCAAGCTTGGTTAGGGCTTTGAAAATAGGTATTTTTAGCTTATTCATCTATGGGTTCTTCCACCCATAGAGCCCCCATAGTTTCCCCCAATTGTTAAGTCAAAAACCCAATTCTAGCTAGGGTTGTGCTTACATTGTGGGTAGGGTTTGGGTATGATTCCAATCTAGTGGATAACACCCATTTATGATTGATTTAGATTTTTTTAGTGATATTATAATGATTTCATGTGACTTCTATGGTAAACCCAATCTAAATTGACGAATGTGATATTTGTGGGCTTATTCCATTAGAGGCAAAGTTGAAGGTTCAAAGGTGATCTTCCTAAATCAATGTCATGTATACTAATTGATCAAAGTTAGGATTATATAATCATGATTTGAACTAGACTTTATCGAATAGGAAGGATCTTGACTTGTAAAGTTAGAATTGAACCTTTATGAATCAATTATGACTAGAATCACTTAGTAGTAAGAAATGTGATTGAATAGCTTGTAATTTAGACATGAATGAAGTTAAGCTTGAAAGTAGGGCTTGTAGCCATCATTTTTAGGGATTTGGGGGTAAAGTCAATATGATGTGATCTTGTTGTGTATTGTGTTTCTCTTACACACTTAGGCATGAATATGCTAGGAGATCCAAGGTTCTCTCACATAGAAGGATTCTAGGTTGGCTTAATAACCTAAAATGAATCAAAACTTGTTAGTCTAGAATAGCTTGAAGTTGTGACATATGTTCCCTTCATGTATAGCTTGGCTTAGTAGGATAATACCAATGCTGATAGCTTAGGATGGAAAATTTATACTCTCCTAAGGGATATCTTGACTTAGCATTGTAGAATGCATGTCATGGTAGAATGAGTTAGGAGTGGTCGTGGTAGCCTAGGATTGAGGATTTATACTCTCCTATGGTTGGGTTGAACTAGCATTGTTACGATGCCTTCATTGTAGCATGACTTGGTTTGGCAAAGACCATTTCATGGTAGCTTTGGGATAGAGGATTCATACTCTCCTAAGGGTAGCTTGACCTTGCTTTGTAAGATGCGTGTCAAGGGTAGCTTGAGTTAGGTTAGTCATGGTAGCTTGGGATTGAGGACTCATACTCTCCTAAGGATAGCTTAGGATTGAGGATCATACTCTCCTAAGGATAGCTTGCATTTGTATCATGGTATACTTGTAAGGGTTGCATGACTTAGTTGGTCTAGGACTATTTCAAGGTAGCTAGGATAGGACACTTGTACCTTTCCTAGAGTAGCTTGGACTTGCATGATAGTATGTCTTCCAAGGTAGTTAGCTCAGCTTAACCTAGTTATGTAAGTAAGATGATAGAATGGTCTAGACTATTAGGGGGTTATTCCTTGGTAGCCTTGAAGAGGTAAATGGAATAGAGGGACTAGTCCCCAACTAGTGAACATTCATGATAGTCTAAAGGAGTACTTAGTGTGGGTAGTAGTATGGGATACTATCCATACATTGCACAAGTATGACTTAAGGCTAGGTATAAAGGGTTCCCACACATAGTATAGACTTAGCCTGGGTTATTGTTATAGGTTCCTTCCAAGATATGATTGACTAAAGGTGGTAGTTCCCTTGTCTATATGAAGATAGCCAATAGTAAAACCAAATGAGGGTGAATATGACTAAGATGATTTCAAGGTTATGCTTAGTGTGAAGGGTAGTATGGGATGCCTTTCATGCATTGCACAAGTTTGCTTTGAAATTACTTAGACATATGGTTGCCCTTATAGTAGAAAGGCTTATGAATTAACCATGCATATAAACCATGATTAATATGACCAAAAAGCGATACTTGATTTGGATGGTATTATGGGATGCTATTCTTGCTTTGCACATGTATGCTTTTGAGGTTACTTGAGAATAGTGCTATTATGGTAATGATGACTAAGAGTCAATTATGCTTATGTGATTATGGCTTATCTCCTATGCTCATTAACTATGTCTGATGTTGACTTATGTTTATATGATGCTCATGTTGGAGATTACGCTACGACTATGATGATTATGTTATGACTATGTTATTATCTCTTATGCTTATGTCTTATGTTGATTAACCATTTTGAGATGCTCTTATGATGTTGTGCTAGCTTTCATACTTGGTACATTTTGTACTAACACATATTGCCTACATTTTAATCAAATGTAGGGTTTTGGAGATTGAGTTGCTTTGGAGGCTAGGTTTCTAAGGTGCAAGAATAGTTGAAGAATTGGTGAGTCCTCATAGCTTCGAGGACAAACCCTTATTTTCTTTTATGTCATTTCTTTTTGTTTTAGACTTTGTATGGGCTTCGTCCCAAGAGTTTTATTCAAGAGTTATGTTAGATGGTTTGAGACAAAGATGTAGTAAAGACTTCTGCTTCCTTTTATGAATTATGACTTCGATTGTAAAAGTTTTAAATTTTCCCGTGTTTTATTTCTATTACCTATGTTATAATGCTAAGGGCTTGTATGAGACCCCTTCAGGGTCAAGTACGCCATGTTACGTCTAGGGGGTACCCCTGGGTCGTGACAGTAGTACTCCAACTCTTGAATGCGCACGAAGACTTCAATAATTTCTTTCTCAGTCATGGGAGGTCTAACTCTTGCATCCTCTCTTCTCCAACGGTAGGTATACTCTCAATAGCTTTCAGTAGAATTCTGTTTGATTCTCTCTAAAGAGTATCGATCAGGGATGAAGTCTACATTGTAACCAAACCTTTCGATGAAGTCTTTAGCCAAAGCATTTGAACTTAGCCACTGCTTGATTTCCTTAGATATAAACCATTCCAAAGCTTCTCCTTTTAGACTTCGACTAAAGAGTCGCATTAACAAAGCTTAATATTTCCCTACTCCAATAAGTTGATCACAATAAGCCCTCAAATGAGTCAAAGGATTTTCAACTCTAATAAAAGTGTCAAATATTGGCACTTTAAAACCTTCTTGAAGCTCCAAATGTAGATGAATGCACAAATCTTCATAATTCAACCCCACAATGTCTGGGGTGTATTGAAAGTCCTTCACTGCATTCAAAACTTCCTCTTTTATGATTTGCTTTGCCTTTTCTTTTATGACCTTCCACTCCTTCTCCTTCTTCTCATAATGATCGAGTTCAAAATGTGTAGTAGAGAGACGTTATGATTCTGGCGAAATGAAATGCAGTTTTTAGAGATTTGGGTTGAGTGGTAGCTGGGTTTTAGGCAATTTAAGTAGGAATTTGATGGACCAGATGAAAATTCTGGAGACTGTTGGTGTTTTTATTTTGAAGAGTAAGTAACATTTGGTGTAAGGAGTTATCATTATATGGTTTAGGGGTGGTTAGGTCGATGATGGGAGGTTTTGGAATGGTAGCGGTGGTTGAATTGTTTGGAAAACATTCGGATGTTGGATCAGCAGTAGGAAAATGGACTGGAGGCCTTCTGTTTTCTAGAGTAGGAGTGTTGGCAATAATAGCCAGATTTGTCAAATCTCGGGTCTTGTCCATTTCATCCGTCATTTCAGCAAATTGTTGGAACGATTGTGCAATCAACTTGTTCTGTTCAGCAATGATAGGTTCAGTCACACTAATTTCATTCAAATCAGTGTTCTCAATATTTTCAACCATTCTCTCTTTGCCTTTTGAAAAATATTGGTCGGAGAAGAAATCTTTGGGATCTTTGGACCTTGTGAAGTATGGATGTTCAGCTATTTTCTCAATACAGATCAGTTTTGAGTACCTGACAAAGAAAAAACCTCAAAGGAAAATGTGTTAGTCTGTGTCGATGATAAATAATACAAAATATCACACACATTACTATAAACACATAAGAGTTACTTCATTTGAAGATAAACCAGTCCACATATATAGAGAAATGACTAAATAGACAGGAATTTGTCTATTTGATTTTGAGCTTAGTGAATCAGAAATGTCGACTTGAGTTGAGACAAAGTCGATTGTATTGTCGTACTTTTGATTTTTGATTGAAATATAACTCCAAATTCTTTGTAAGAGTTGGAAAAGATAAAATTTCTCAAAAATGGGACCGAACCTTGAAAGGCTGCCTACATATCTCACAAAAGAGAAATCAGGCCCTACATAGTTCAACCCTTGAATCTATTTTCAATTTCAGATAAAAGGTTAATCTTTTTTTTCTGAAATAAGAAAGTAAGATGTGAAGAATTAAGTTAGAATTTTATTGGGAAACTAATGACTCGAAAAGTATTTGGACGCACTTTTGATAGTAACTTGATATTTGTGCTTATGGGTTTCTGGAAAATTTCAAAAAGAACTAGGCTAGAACATCTCCAAATAAAGCAACATAATCACACAAACAGTTATAACACATAAACAGTTATTGTGGTTATTAAACATATATCTTACCCTTTTATGCCAAGGGTAGGCCTAACGATTTGAAAGATGTATACGTCATTTGAAACATTCCATTACCCCAAAACTCAAATTTATACAAATTTTATGACTAAACTGAACGGGATACATAATAGGCAAAATGAGATACAAGTAATCAGTCTCACACAGGGGCACAATCCTAAACTATGCTTCCATGGAAGGTCCTTCGCCCTTCACTTCTTGACATCTCCGAATTCCGACACCTTTGAATGCAATGATGACTCATGAAGATCTTCATTTAACTAAAGTAAACTCATTAAAATAAACTCCCAACCCCGAGGGACAATGGTTTGCCCAACGACGTATACATCTTTCAAATTTAAACATATAAGTATGATCGTCCGTTTAGGCCGTTTGCCGTTTTGGACTCATGGTGGTCTTTCTAATGGGCTTAACACGCCTTGGGTGTTGGGTCATCTTAGGCCAACGCACTAATTTTTGGGATTAGGCTTCACTCTACACTAGTTTGACTAAAAGTGGGCTTTATTTATAGTGGATCGGTGACCCAAGCTGACTACTTGGGCTGGGACAGTTAACGACCGTTAACTATTCAGTAGCCTACTACATTCATCAGGGTGCCCTGAGAAAAAAATGGTTAACGAATGACTGCGGCCCGCATAATAGTCCTTTAAGTAAAAAACAAAATAAGTGTCGTTTGACGGAATATGTCATGACATGAATGCAACCGTTTATAGCAATTTAACAAATAAAGCATAGAAACAGTTTAACAATTAATAACAAGTAGTCAAATAGTCAAAATATTTCGGTTAGAACCTAATTAACTCCACAGCAGAGTCGCCATTCTGTTTTATTTAATTAAAAGAAAGTTGAGTTTTAAGAGTTGCCACTTAATTTTTAAAGTGAAAAATTAAGAAAATTATTTTTTCAAAAGATTAAAACATAAATCTAATGAAAATATTTAAAGGTTTTGTGGTTCATATTAGCATTTTGGGAAGTATTTGAAAGCACCCGAAATGCCCGCTAACATGTGGTTTACCAAAGATTTCACTAACTTGAAAATTAATTAAGTAATAAAAATTGATTTTTTTAAGGAAATAAACTTAAAGGGATTTTTAAGGAAAAATAATTCATACGTTGCAAGACAACTAATAAAATAAAATAAAACAAAGTAATAAATAAAAAAATAAACATTTTTTTAACATAAAAAGGAGAAATGGCTTTCTTTTGGGGAATTTAATTAAATAAAAACCAATTCAAATAAAAGGTTAGTCACATACAAATAAATATATAAATGAAGAGAAATCTTTGAACTTGGGCTTCCTTGCCCAAATTCAATTAATGTTGGGCATTTGGCCCACCTGTCCTAATTCTAAGAAATGGGCCAACTGTAAATTCAAGGATTTCAGCCCATTTGACCTTCCTTCAACCTGCCAAAATTTTCTTTTAGGCTTTGGCCCCTTTTTTCCTTTGAGAATTTCTGTATATATTCAGCGTATACTATGTGCCCTCATATGTCTTTAGATACTGGATCCACTTAAGCTAAGAGTATGATTCTACCTTAGGTAAGTAGGACAACCCCTTTTCGGAGTGGGGTAGACACCGGATTCCATGTTAAGCTCACATGGCCTATGTCGGTTCAGGCTTCTCCCATTGTGGTAGTATGAACAAGAACATGAAATATGAACTACAGTTACTCAAGAAGCTTTACTTAATATGGGTGGGATTATGGATCTTATTCATGCATTACACAAGTACGCTTTGAGGGTATTTATGGTATGAATCCATTATAATATGATGATCTATATGTTGAATATGCTCATGACTTATGCTTTTACACCAATCTTAATAATGAATCTTAAACCTGGTAAAGTGCATGTTTTCCAACTAAAATGTTCATTTCAGCATGTTTTAAAGGTTTTTATGCATGGCTATCACACTTAGTGCATCTTTGTACTAACCCATATTTTCCTACATTTTTCCAAAGTGTAGGACCCGGTTCTTGAGGCGGTTATCATTTGGTTCAAGCTTGGATTTGACTATTCTCCTTGCTTGTGGTGAGTCCTCAAGATTCGAGGACGGAAGATTCACTTTGAGTTTCATTCTTGTATTTTCACTTTCGGATTATTTTGTTTTGGGCTGTGACCCTATTTTGACACAAGTATTGTAATAGATGGCTAATTGAGACAAGTCTAGACTTCCGGTTTCCTTTATGAAAATCTTTGTATCTGAAACCAGTTTTTACTCTTATTTTTCTAATGCTTTATTTAATGATATGCTAAGTGGCTTACATGGTTCCTTTAGGTGTATTATGTTCCTTGTTATGTCTAGGCGGTACCCTTGGGTTGTGACAAACTTGATAAACAGAGCACAAGGTTTAGAATGATTCTAGGATGATGTCTCATAAGCCATGTCTAGTAGAGTCTTGTTCATGAGTGTGAAGCGCATCACATTTATGAATGAGAGGCAATAAGATGTTTAGGAAATTTCACTTCTTTCATTACTCTTAAGTCATGCCTTAGAGTTTAACTCTATAAAAGTCCCTCTCCAAATCCTTCTCGTATGTTTTTAGGATATGAATACATGAAGAGCTAATGCTAGAAGAATGAAGGGTGGAAATGTGAATGAGGAAGCTCTTCAAGGTAATCAAGCTCCTCAAGTTAATCAAACTTCGGTTGATCCTGTGGTTGAAAATGTGACCCATGCGGAGTTTCGGTCTACTATCCAAATGTTGGCTCAAGCCAATAGAGAAGTTGTAGCTCCGGTCAATCTTAATGTGAATTCTGCGTCTTCTAGATTGAGGGATTTTACAAGAATGAATCCTACTGTGTTTCTTGTTTTCAAATTGGGAGAGGATCCTCAACAATTTGTGGAAGAGGTTTATAAAATAATTGATGCCATGGGGTGACTTTGGTAGAGAAAGCGGAGTTTGCCGCTTACCAATTGAAGAGTGTGGCTCAAGTATGGTATACTTAATGGAAGAACAATAGGCTGGTAGGAGCGGGTCCAATAAAGTGGGAAGTATTCAAATCGGCGTTCCTTGATAGGTTCTTTCCCCAAGAATTGAGGGAAGTTAAGGTGGAAGAATTCATTAATCTTCGTCAAGGAGGTATGAGTGTTCAAGAATATTCTCTAAAGTTTACTCAATTGTCCATATATGCTCCGGTTTTTGTGGCGGATTCAAGGGATATGATGAGTAGGTATTTGATTGGTGTGTCTAGATTGGTAAGAAAATAATTTCGTTCTGCAAATCTTCATGATAATATAAATATCTCACGTCTCATGGTGTATGCCCAAAAAATGGAGGATGAGAAACTCCAAGAAAAGAATAGGGAGGTGAAAAGAGCTAGAACCGGTAATGGGAATTTCTCCAATACCAAGTGCGATGGACAAGGCCAACCAAGATTCAAACAAAGGTTCTCCAACCAAGGCTTCTCTCGTGCTCCAAGGGTCAACAAGGATAGGGTGTCTAACCCTAACCATCAAAGAGGCAATGGTGGTGGTTCTTATGTTGCTAGGCCTAATTGTGCAAAGTGTGGTAGAAAACATGATGGCAAGTGCCTAGTTGGCTCGGATGGGTGTTATGGTTGTGGAAAGAGTAGCCACAAGATGAGACATTGCCCAGTACTCATGGCCAAGGGGAGAAAAGGCAAGCAAGCTCCTCCAAATGGTTCCAACTCCAATGCCAAAAATCAAAACCACTTTTATGCCCTTCAATCCCGAGGTGGCAAAGAGAGATCCCCGGATGTGGTGACTGGTATGTTAAAAGTCTTTTCTCTTGATGTATATGCCTTGTTATATCCCGGTGCCACTTTGTCCTTTGTGACACCTTTTGTGGCCATGAAATTTGAAATACTCCCCAAAGTGTTAGTAGAACCTTTTTCCATCTCTACCCCGATTGGTGACTTGGTGGTGGCTAAAAGAGTCTATAAAAGTTGTCCCATTTCCTTGCCCGATAAAGTTACCTTGGTGGATTTGGTAGAGTTAGACATGTTAGACTCTGATGTGATTTTGGGTATGAATTGGTTGCATGCATGTTATGACTCTATCGATTGTAGGACTCGGGTGGTTATTTTATTTAATTAAAAGAAACGACGGGGTTTAAGAGTCGCCACTTAAATTTTAAAGCGAAAAATTAAGAAAACTATTTTTTCAAAAGATTAAAACAGAAATCTAATGAAAATATTTAGAGGGTTCGGGGTTCATATTAGCATTTCAGAAAGGGTTTGAAAGCACCCGAAATGCCCGCTAACATGCGGTTGACCAACAATTTGACTAACATGAAAATTAATCAAGTAATAAAAATTCATTTTTTTTAAGGAAATAAACTTAAAGGGATTTTTAAGGAAAAATAATTCATACGTTGCAAGACAACTAATAAAATAAAATAAAACTAAGTAATATATAAAAAAATAAACATTTTTTTTTAACATAAAAAGGATAAATGACTTTCTTTTGGGGAATTTAATTAAATAAAAACCAATTCAAATAAAAGGTTAGTCACATACAAATAAACAAATACATATATAAATGAAGAGAAATCTTTGAACTTGGGCTTCCTTGCCCAAATTCAATTAATGTTGGGCTTTTGGCCCACCTGTCCTAATTCTAAGAAATGGGCCAGCTGTAAATTCAAGGATTTCAACCCATTTGACCTTTCTTCAATCTACCAGAATTGTGTTTTGGGCATTGGCCCCTTTTTGCCTTTGAGAATTTTGTGTATATATTCAGCGCATACCATTGTATACAATGTGCATACAACATCCAAAACTTTTATGTGTTGAGACACAACCTATTTTTAGGACCTCTAGCACCTGCATTTTTTAGTTTCATCCATGTACTCCTGCATTACAAAATTGGGCCTTGTATATCATTGGACATATGTTGTATACAAAACGTATAAGACTTATGGAACTTCCCAGATCTGTAATCAATTCTTGCCCCTGTAGTTTCTTCCCTTTCAATTCAAACAAGATGAGGTTGACTCGAAGAAATTCGACTCAATGTGAGGATGGAGTCCAATGGACTTGGATGGTGTCACATGCGAAAAAAATGATGGTAAGGATTAGTATTCAAATAATAACATCTCAAAACTATATCTTTAAACGATAACAAGATTAACCAACTACGAAAGGATACATTAGAAGGAATATAATTAAACAAACTTCAAAAAGACAAAGCAAGTAAATTAAAGTTAAGCAACACAACAAAATAGCTGGCAGTGACTATTCATTAGAAAATCATGTTGCGAATATTGGAACTTTCAGGCTAAGAATTATACTAATACCAATTTAACACTTTCTATTGTGTTGACTACAACAGGTAACAAGGAGGTTGTTAGTTAAGTAAACCTAGAATTGAAAGCAATTGGCGATAAGAGGCAGTCAACTAAGACAACGCAACATAATAAACTGAACATAATTTAAGAAGATATGCACCACTAAGTTCAAAACGAAATCCACATAAAAGAATTAAAGACTCTTCCAAACTTAACAAATAAACAAGGAAATAGCAAATAGGGACATTGTTTAGTAAGAGCTCACTTATGCAGATGAAAAACACCATAAGTTTTGACTCCGAATAACAATATATATCAAATACCTAGATGTTTTCTTGCCTATAATTGATCAGAACTACTTAGACCATGATATATCATTTCTAACCGAATTAACTCTACTAAAACAATATCACCAACAGGCAAACTAACCATGAAATTGGCATCAAAATGTAGCATATCAGAATATCAAACTAATTAAGAAAATTTATCACCACGATTATCAGATATCTTCCTTCCCAGTGAACGATATGAAGCAAACAGAGACAGTGAATACTCCTTAACAATTGAAGATTGTTCCACACAAACTTAAATTGCGAAAAAAGGTAGCGGAGAGACACCAACTGAGATAAACATTCAACAGTAAATGATCTTAGACTAAACATGGAAGATTTGATCAAGATAAAGCTCAAACTAAATCAATAACACATTTTATCAGCAAGAGGAGTAACATTTAGGTATATTCAAACGCGAAAATAACAACTTTGTATTTCCATTAAGGTTGGACACTGAAAATGTTTAAGAACTACTACATGGAACCATAACAGATCAGAAAAAAAAGGTTAATAACAAACAGCAACAACATAATCGCAAATCCGAAACTTCAAAATGTCATCAAATATAATATAAAAAAATGAAAACGTGAAGGAAAATTGTTACAAGGGGAAGGGGTTACCTTTTTGGGAGCACCGACACTAGGACGACGACTTCAAAGTGATTCCACCACCACAAGTCTGCATCACCCAATTCCAAAAAGCTCTGAAGGATTCAAACTTGAGTAAAAGAAGCTAAAAAAAATATCTGCTCTAGAGGATAAATCCTCTTTCTTTAAGTTAAATTCCATCTATTTTTAGAGTAGTAAATTAGTACCTAAAAAATCCACCCAAAGCGTTAAAGGAAAAGGAGTATATATAGAGAAAAAGAGAATCCATTCAGGGGGGAAATGGGTGAAAATTTGGCGAATTCAAAATTCAAAATTTGAATTCCTTTGAAAGGATAAGGTTGCCAGCTCTATTCTTGTACCACCTTGTACAATTTCTCAATGGAAACCAAAGGATGACCGTTTGATCTTGAGCAAGGATGAGCAAGGCGTCAAGATGGAGACACCTGGAAAATTTGAGTACATTGCTCGTATGAGAGGATAAGGAGTGAGGGACGGGAAAGGACAGACACACTCGAAGTTACTGGAATCGTTGTTTGCAGCGTTGCTAGACAAGGTTCGATTTGATGGGATGTCGGGTCGCAATTTTTTGGGTTTTGTTTTCTGCTGGAAGAAGAAGAACAAAGTGTACAGGGGTGTTGGGTATTGGTTTGGGCGTTGTATGTTGTATTGTTGAAAGAATGGGTTCTTAGGTATTGTTAATTGATGGGTTGTTGATGGGTCTATTTTGGATTTCAAAATGAGCTGGGTATAGAAAGGAAATGGGAGTGGGCGATTTGAGGAAAATGAGTTTTGAAAGAGAATTCAAGAATGTGGTCAATTTAACTTAAGAAAATAATCAAATGAATTGCAATTTCGACTGACTAAGAGGCAATTGGTTAAATTCGGACAAAAAATGATATTAGATGAATTATTACTAATCAATTAACGAGCTTTTTAAGCTTAACCAAATAGAATAATTAACTTAATTATAAACTAAATAATTTAAAAATATAACCTATTATATAACTAAACTAACTAACCAAATATTTAAACAAAACAAAACCTTTTTTTGAGATGATTTTTGAATATTTAAAAAATATACTAATTATATACTTAATTATATAGAAACATATATATTATCTGAGAATTATAAAAATACGACAAAACTATTAAAAATAACATGCAAACTATTTTTTTTGAAATTTTATAAAACTAATCATTTTAAATTGAAATTGAAGAATCTCGGTGATTAATCTATATGTGGAGGTCCAAAATTGGGTGTCAACAGTGGTTAGATTCCAATTTCCAAATGAGCCTATCTAATAGTGGAAGGAGGAAAATTATATGCCTAGAGGTCAATTTGTCTCTTTCCTTAAATCTAGGAAGATGGTCTCTAAAGGGTGTATTTACCATCTTGTTAGGGTGATGGATGTTGAGTCTGAAACCCCTTCTCTAGAGTCGGTTCCAGTAGTGAATGAGTTTTCGAATGTCTCTCCCGATGATTTGTCCGGTATTCCTCCCGAGCGGGAAATAGATTTTGGTATTGACCTTTTACCAGATACACTACCTATCTCCATTCCTCCCTATAGAATGGCTCTGGTGGAGTTAAAAGAGTTGAAAGAGCAACTATGTGATTTATTAGATAAGGGCTTCATCCGACCGATTATATCTCCATGGCGTGCTCCGATATTATTTGTTAGAAAGAAAGATGGGTCTCTTATATTTTGAATCGATTATCATCAATTGAATAAAGTGAGCATTAAGAATAAATATTCCCTTCCAAGAATTGATGACTTGCTTGATCAACTTCAAGGGGCTAGCTATTTCTCCAAAATTGACCTTAGTTTGGGTTATCACCAATTAAAGGCGAGATAAGTTGATATTCCCAAGATGTCCTTTAGGACCCGGTATGGTCACTATGAATTTGTGGTTATGTCATTTGGGTTGACAAATGCCCCAGCGACATTTATGGATTTGATGAATATGGTGTTTAGACAATACCTTGATATGTTTGTGATTGTGTTTATCGATGATATTTGATCTATTCAAGGAGTGGGAATGAACATATAGACCATTTAAGGATTGTGTTGCAAGTTCTTAATGACCAACAATTTTTTGCAAAGTTTAGCAAGTGTGAATTTTGTTGAGGTTCGTAGCTTTCCTTGGTCATATTGTGTCAAGAAAGGGTATTGAGGTAGATCCTAAGAAAATGGATGTGGTCAAGAGTTGGCCTAGACCTCTAACTCCTTCTGATATTAGAAGCTTTTTGGGTTTGGTCGGTTACTATAGGAGGTTTGTTGAGGGGTTTTCCTCCATTGCTTTTCCGTTGATGTCTTTGAGTCAAAACAAAGCTAAGTTTGAGTGGTCGGAGGCTTGTGAGAAAAACTTCCAAGAGTTGAAAGATAGACTTACTTCCGCTCCGGTGTTGACCTTACCGGAGGTTACAGATGGTTTTGTTGTATATTGTGATGCCTCTAGAGTTGGGTTGGAATGTGTCCTCATGCAAAACGGTAAAATGATTGCCTATGCTTCAAGGCAACTCAAAGTACATGAGAAGAATTATCCGATCCATGATCTTGAATTAGCGTCGGTAGTATTTGCTTTGAAAATATGGAGAAATTACTTGTATGGGGTCCATGTGGATGTTTTCACCAATCACAAAACTCTTCAATATGTTTTTAGTCAAAAGGACTTGAATCTCCGACAAAGAAAGTGGTTAGAACTTTTGAAGGATTATGACATGAGTGTCCTTTAGAACCCCGCCAAAGCTAATGTTGTAGCGGATGTACTTAGTAGATTATCCATGGGTAGTGTGGCTCATGTAGAGGAGGAAAAGAAAGAATTGCTTAGAGAGGTGCATATATTGTCCCGACTAGGTGTCCAACTGGTGGATTCCACCAAGGGTGGAGTCATGGTCCATAATGGTTCTGAATCGTCCTTTTTGATGGATGTGAAGTATAAACAAGATCTTGATCCTTTATTGGTTGAGTTGAAAGAGTCGGTACTCAAGAAGTCCGTTGAGGCTTTCTCCCAAGGGGGATATGGGGTACTTAGGTACCAAGGTTGATTATGTGTTCTGAATATTGATGGTTTGAGGGAGAAAATTTTAGAGGAAGCTCATAGTTCTCGGTATTCTATTCATCCGGGAGCCACCAAGATGTACCGTGATATACGTGAAGTCTATTGGTGGAATGGTATGAAAAAGGATATTGCGGCATTTGTAGCCAAATTTTCTAATTGTCAATAAGTTAAAGTTGAGCATCAAAGGCCGGGAGGCTTATTACAAGATATACCAATTCCCACTTGGAAGTGAGAAGAGGCGAATATGGATTTATTTGTGGGTTTGCCTCGTACCAGAAGGCAACATGATTCTATTTGGGTCATTATAGATACGATGACGAAATCAGCCCACTTCATTCCCGTCGAGGTTTCTCATTCGGCAGAAGACTATGCCAAGTTGTATATAAGTGAGATAGTGAAGGTACATGGAGTTCCTTTATCTATTATTTCATATCGGGTACTCAATTTACTTCACACTTTTAAAAGTCATTCCAAAAAGGGCTTCGTACTAAGCTTAACCTTAGCACGACTTTTCATCCCCAAACCGATGGGAAAGCGGAGCGTACCATCAAAACATTAAAAGATATGTTGAGGGCATGTGTTATAGATTTCAAGGGTAATTGGAATGACCATTTGCCATTAATAGAGTTTGCTTACAATAATACCACTCAAGTATTGGTATGACTCCTTTTGAAGCCTTGTATGGTAGGAGATGTAGGTCTCCGGTTGGTTGGTTTGAGGTAAGTGAAATTTCTCTTATTGGTCCCGGATCGGTTTATGAAGCTATTGAGAAAGTTCGACTCATTAGAGAGAGGTTGAGAACTTCTCAAAGTAGACAAAATTAATATGCTGATGTCAGAAGAAGGGATCTAGATTTTAAAGTTAATGATTGGGTCTATTTGAAAATATCACCCATGAAGGGTGTGATGAGGTTTGGCAAGAAAGGGAAACTTAGTCCCCGGTATGTTGGTCTATATTAAATTTTGCAACGTATTGGGAAGGTTGCCTATGAGTTGGATTTGCTAAACGAGTTGGCTTCAGTTCATCTGGTATTTCATGTGTCTATGCTTAAGAAGTTTATTGGAGATCCGACATCCATTATTCCCTTGGAAGGTTTGGGAGTTGATGAAAGACTTTCCTATGAAGAGGTTCCGGAAGAGATCCTAGACCGGCAAGTCAAGAGATTAAAAAACAAGGAAATAGCTTCTGTGAAGGTTTTATGGAGAAATCATTTAGTTGAGGGTTCTACTTAGGAGGCCGATGCCGACATGAAGTCTCGATATCCTCAGCTCTTTCCTTCTACTCCTATTCAAGCTTAAGGTAATTAGTTCCTCTTGAGTTTTAGTGTTTTGGAATTCATTTGTGTTATACGTGTTTTTCCATGATTTCATTATGTTATGCATGTTCTTGATGAAATTCATGTTTAGTAAGAAAATGAGTTTTCATGATTTATGTTCCTCATGTTATTGTGCATTTAGTATGAGTTGCCTATTTGACTTCATGAGATGAGTTGATGAACATGATTTTGTATGCATTTGAGAGTAATTGCATATTGGCTCCATGATATTGTGTTGAGCAAGATTTTAGTTGGAGAAGGTAGTTCCTCCTATGAATATGAGAGATATTGAGTTTCATGAATAATGGGTTGTTACATCTAGTTCCTACATTTTTGTGTTGCATTGACTATGTTTTAGATGGAGTTGAAGTTTCCTCATTTTGAGTTGTTCATTATGTTGATGTTTCATGCATGTTGGGCTGCTAGTTTTGAGTCTTTAATTCCGTAAGGCGTCTATATCGTCATTCGAGGATGAATATTCCCAAGGGGGAGATAATGTAACATTCCAAAAACTAGAAGGCTAAACTAGAGCTTGACGTTAGGGTTTGAGTAGTAAATAACTCCCGAATCTGAATATATATGTTTTTGGATTAAACCTTCAAGATACGACCCCCCGGGGACCAACCATGGGTCCTTGAGGGAGACCCTAGCAAAACTTCCCAAAAAGGTACTGACCCACGAAATGGACCCATGCCCCGTGGGTAGGGTTCGTGGGTTAGGTTCCCCATAGGTAAGTCTCAGTAACTTACCCACGGTTCACCGGAATGCCACGTGGGTCCATCCACGACCCGTGGGTGGGTGACCGTGGGTGGTCACTGAAACTGCTTTTTGGCAGTTGACTCTAAGGGTCTTTTGGGGTTTTCCTTTTTAATTAAATATTAAGTGGTGTCATTTTACACTAAATTAAATTAACTATATAAGAGTTTTAAGTCCCTAAACTAACTCATCAAAATCATAAATTCTAAATCCCAAATCAAAACCAACTTTTCCCCCAAAACTCTCTCTCTCTAGAACTCCAAGGAATAAGAAGAAGAAAATCAATCTAGGGTTTTAAGAAGAAGGATTTTTCACTCAATTTCGTTGGATTTCTTTACCAAGGTATGGTATTCCTTCATCCAGGGATAGTTTTCATCCATGGAGCCCCTCCAAAACCCCCAATTTCAAAGCTAGAAACCCTAAAAGTTAGGGTTTGACTTCAATCTCATGGATTCCTTTCAATTTCGTTTTTAATGATTAAATTATGTTTTATTATGGATATATTGATGAATTTATATGGTTTTATGTTGAATCCCCCAAAAATCCATGAATTCCCATATTTTCCCAATTTGGATCTCAAAGTGTCGTTATTGATTGATGCAAGTATAATATGATAGAATTATGCATCTAGTAATTGAACTACTTGAATTATTTTATCATCCATTTCTAATATAGTAATTCTAGATGTGTTTATGGATTGTGATCAATGGTCCTTGAAGGGAAAAGTATGAGAATTATGAATATGCTTTATGAACACTTTGAGAGTAAAGTGAATATGGTTATGATCTAGTTGTTGTGTTGTTGGGAATTATTCTCATGTACACACTTATGTATGAATATGATATGATGTGAAATATTTGTCACATGTAGTGATTCTAAGGTTGGAAGACTAGTCTCACCTATTGAATCTATAAGCTTTAATATGAGTTGTGTTGGATTGAGTGTCAAGACATTCTTTCATAATTATGAACTTAAGTCAAGACTTAACATGAACTCAATGGGAATTATGTTTCGCACTAAGTGGATAGTGATATGAGATGGAAGCCCTCACATTAGCAGAGGTCGGGTTTCTAGTAGCATTTCCCTTATCTCATAAAATACGTGCCCTCATATGTCTTTAGCTAGTGGATCCACCTAATCTAAGAGTATGGTTCTACCTTAGGCAAGTAGGACAACCCCTTTTTGGTGTGGGGTAGACACCGGATTCCATGGTAAGCTCACATGGTCTATGTCGTTTAGGCTTCTCCCATTATGGTAGTATGAACAAGAATATGAAATATGAACTATAGTTAGTCAAGAAGCTTTACTTAGTATGGGTGAGATTATGGGATCGTATTCATGCATTGCACAAGTATGCTTTGAGAGTATTTATGGTACGTTTCCATTATGTTATGATGATCTATATGTTGAATATGCTCATGACTTATGCTTTTACACTAATCTTCATGATTATTCTTAAACCTGGTAAAGTGCATGCTTTCCAATTAAAATGTCCCTTTTAGCATGTTTTCAAGGTTTTTATGCATGGCAATCATACTTAGTGCATCTTTGTACTGACCCATATTTTCCTACAATTTTCCCATGTGTAGGGTTCGGTTCTTTAGGTGGTTATCATTTGGTTCAAGCTTGGATTTGACTATTCTCCTTGCTTGTGGTGAGTCCTCATGATTCGAGCACGGGAGATTCACTTTGAGTTTCATTCTTTAATTTTCACTTTCGAATTATGTTGTTTTGGGTTGTGACCCTATTTTGACTCAAGTATTGTAATAGATGTCTAATTGAGACAAGTCTAGACTTCTACTTTCCTTTATGAAAATCTTTGGACTTGAAACGCATTTTTACTCTTATTGTTCTAATGTTTTATGGTATGATATCCTATGTGGCTTACATGGAGCCTTTAGGGGTATTATCTGCCTTGGTACGTCTAGGGACCCTTGGGTCTAGACAGCGCCAATGGAGGATGACCTCCAAGAGAGGATCATGGAGGAATCTCATAGCTTTAGATACTCTATCCATCCTTGTTCCATAAAGATGTATCGTGACTTGAGATAAGTCTATTGGTGGAGTAGTATGAAGATGTGTATTGCATAGTTTGTTGATAAGTGCCCGAATTGTGAGCAAGTCAAGGTAGAGAACTAAATGCCCGGTGGTATGGCTCAGAATATATATCTTCCAAAATGGAAGTGGGAGATGATCAATATGGAATTCATTACTGGTTTGCCGTGATCCCGCAGAAAGCATGATTCGATTTGGGTGATTGTAGATCGGATGACTAAATCATCCCATTTCTTGCCGGTAAAGACTACTTTTTAAGCAGGAGACTATGTTTGATTATATATTCAAGAAATAGTTAGACTTCATGGAGTTCTGGTGTCCATTATTTCAGATAGAGGTGCGCAATTCACTGAGCAATTTTGGAACTCTTTCCAAAATGGTTTGGGTTTGATGGTAAACTTGAGTACTGCTTTCCATCCCCTGACTGATGCTCAAGAAGAGTGTATGATTCATACTTTATAGGATATGTTGAGGGCTTGTGTGATCGATTCAAAAGGTAATTGGGATGATCACTGTAACGACCCTTAAAATGAATAGGTGAAACTAGAGCCTACCTAATGTGTGGTTGTAAAATGTAGTCCCGAGCTAGGGTTTAGGGGTTTAGAGGTTAAACGTCAAGGTACGACTCCCCAAGGACCACCATAGGGGTCCTTGAGGAAGACCCTAAAGCCTAACCCCCAAAGCTCCCCAAATTTGCCCCAATTAGAAAGACCTTGTGAACCACAGATGGGACATACAGGGCGTAAGTCCATCCATACTTCGTGGTCTTGCTCTGTAGGTCAAGGTATCATTTGGCTAGCCTCTGACCCAAACCATGGAAGGCCAGGATGGCCCGTGGTCCCACCCACGGTCCGCGGGTGGGTGGTCGTAGGTCACACCTGTAATGTTGTCAAGGGTTCGGCCAACGTGAGGGTTAATTGGTAATTTCGTTTTAAGTTTAGTTGAGTTGGGGGACGGTTTTTATTGGTTTATTAAAGTATTTTAAGTGTTTTTAAAGTATTAAACTCTATTTTAGAATTCATTATTTCAAATCACCCACAAAGTTAGAAATCTCTCCTCTCAAAAGTTCTCTCTCTAGAAACCTCCATTGGAGGTGAAGGATTCAAGCTTACAAGGTCAAGACTTCAAGTTTTCAAGGGATTTTCATGGAGTTATTTAAAAGGTATGGTGTTCTTCATCCTTGACTTAGTTTCTTTTAAGGAGCCAATTTCAAAAGTGATTTCAAGTCTCCAATGTTTCCCCAAAAAACCCTAGTTTTCAATCTATGCATGGGTTCGATTCTAAACGTTTTTCAAAGGCTTTATTGCATTGAGTTATGAATGAATTGTGGATTTAAATATGAATTAAAATGATTTCTTCCTAGAACCGATGTTTTCCCCCAAATTCCTAAGTTGTGATTTGTTATTGGAAATTGATTGATTATGAAGTATGTGAATTATTTATGTTTATATGAATATATAACATTAAAATTATGTTATTACTCTTGCCTAATTGTATTAATCTAAGTTGTGTGGGTGAATGTGATCCATTGCCTTGAAAGGCAAGGTATGAAGGTTAAGGTATTATTATGATGCGAAGGATATGCATGTGATCTTAATGATAGTATGATGATCATGTTTAGAATGTAAATGTGCTATGATTGAAATGACATTCTCAATTATGCACTCATGAATGTTCATGATAGAATGTGAATGGTTTTCTTCTATATGATGCATATCTTGAATTAGTAGGCTTTATACATTCTTTTCTTGAATGAATGAAAGTAATGTGATTATTGTATCTTAAATTGGTAGGCTAAGGCATCCTTTTCTTGTATTGATAAATGTAATCTTGAATGAAGTATCTTGAGTTGGTAGGCTTAGGCATCCTCTCTTGTATAATGAATGTGTATTGACTTAATAATAATGGAATCGGTAGACCTAATGTTGGTAGACCTTTCATAAGTGACTAATGAATGTAATGATAATGTAGAATTGGTAGACCTAATGTTGGTAGCCCTTTCATAAATGAATGATGAAGTATTCTAGGCTATGTCTTGAACTGGTAGACCTAATGTTGGTAGCCCTTCATGATAAGTTTAGACACTAATGTGATGTTAAACCTTGAATCGGTAGACCTAATGGTGGTGGCCCTTTCTTGTGTGAAATGATGAACCTTGAAGCGGTAGACCTAATGGTGGTGGCCCTTTCTTGGAAAGTCAATGAGTTATCCTTATAATGTACCTTGAATAAGTAGACCTAATGTTTGTGGCCCTTTAATATGTAGTGTACCTTGGGTCGGTAGGCCTAATATTGATGGCCTCTCAAGTACAAAAATGTTAATAAAAATGAACTACTCTATGGGAATGAAGGCTAAGCACCGAGAGGATATGGTTAGATAGAAGTTCTCCCTACGTTAGGCCAGATTTCAATGAACATCTTTCATATCCCATAACTATGTGTCCACATAGGTCCTAGCTAGTGGATCCACCTAAGGTAGATGTTACTGGTTTTACCTTAGGTAAGTAGACCACCTCTTTATGGTGTGGGGCTTCATGACACTGGATTCCACGTCTAGCTCACATGGTCTATGTTGGTTAAACACTTATTCCCATCATGTGAGACGTGCACTTTAGTTAATTGATAGGTTCTATGAAGTGTGGTTGGTAGTATGGGATGCCATCCATGCATTGCACAAGTAGGCTTTGAGAGGGCTATAGTGAGTTCTCTAATGTCTTATGATGTCATGAATGAATGTGCTCTTATGATAAAGTTAATGAGAATGGTGATCTAATTTCTAATGAATGAAGGTTCTCTAAATGAAGATAATGAAGAATGTTGACCCTTATATGCTTAAATGTAATTATGCATGCTATTCTTGGATTATATTATGAGTTACTTCCTTGTCATGACTTATTGAGTATGAATATGAGTCGTCTATGGTGGCTTCAAAGGAGTACTTAGTATGAGTAGTAGTATGGGATGCTACTCATACATTGTACAAGTATGACTTAGAGTTGCCCTAGATAATGGTCCTTATGTGATGATATTACTTATGAAATGTTTATGTCTCTTGTATGAGTATTGTGTAAAGATGGAAAGGTTGAATGGTAAGTTCACTTTTGGTGACCTAAAGGTGGTACTTTAGTGTGGATGTTGGTATGGGACGTTATCCATACATTGCACAAAGTATAGCTTGAGGGTTGCTTGAGGTGAAGGCTTAATGTGAAGGTAATGGTTTATATGATGATTATCTCTTCAATGTGAGAACTGACTTGTATGTTGGTTATGTTTTCATAATATGCCTCTTATGATTATGTTCATGAAGTTTTTTAAAGACTCATAAACCGAATAAGTGAAACTAGAGCCTAACTAGTGTGTCTTTAAGTTTGGTGTGAGGTTTGAAGTGGTTTAATGTTGTTCCGAGCTATGGTTGATGGGTTTAGGGGTTAAACATCAAGGTACGATTCCCCAAGGACCACCCTAGGGGTCCTTGAGGAGGACCCTAAGCCTAACTCCAAGGCTGCCCAAAATGAGATTATTGCCAAAAGTGTGGTGACCGACGGAGGGGGACCAAGCCCCGTAGGTCAAACCACGACTCGTGGTCTTGATCTTTAGGTAAAGGGCCACATTGTCAAGCTGCAGCCCCAAACCATGCTTGACCAGTACTGGGCGTCATCAAGACCATGGTCCGTGGTTTGGTAGTCGTGGTTCACCCTGCAAAAGTTGTCAAGGGTCGGCCAATGTGGGAGTGGTTTGGTAAATTCATGTTAACTCTAGTTTGGTTGGGGGAAGGTTTTAATTAGTTATTTATGGTGTCTTAAGAGTTTTTAAATTATTAAAAAATATTTTAAACTTCATTATTTCAAAACCCAAAATCAAAACCTCCCTTCCCCTCCAAAAGTTCTCTCTCTAGAAACTTCCATTGGAGGTGAAGACTTCAAGCTTTCAAGGTCAAATCTTCAAGTTTTCCAAGGGATTTTTGTGGGATTCTTCCATTAAAGGTATGTTGGTATTCATCCTTGACTTATTATCTTTTAAGGAGCCGATTTCGAAGTGATTTCAAATCTCTAATGTTTATCCAAAAACCCTAGATTTCAATCTATGCATGGGTTCGATTCTAAATGATTTCTAAAGGTTTTATTGCATTGATTTATGAATGAATTGTGGATTTAAAGATGAATTAAGATGATTTCTTCCTAGAACCCATGTTTTCGCCCAAATTCCTAAGTTGTGATTTGTGATTGGGATTTGATTGACTATGAAGTATGTAGGTTACTTATGTGTATATGGATAAAGAATGTTGAAATTATGTTATTGCTCTTTCCAATTTTATTGATCTAAGGTGTGTGGGTGAATGTGATCCATGACCCTTGAAGGGCAAGTTATGATCAAATTACATATTGAAGTAGAATTGTGCTTGATCTATTGATCCACTTGAAAGGTGGAGGTATTTACTTACTATGTATATTGTGGTATTGAATTGATGGATATCTTCCTTGTACCCCTATATATGAAGGATCTATGTATGATCATGATGTGAAGTATATGTGTGTGATTTCAATGAATGTAGAATGATCATGTTTATAATGTAATTGTGTTATGATTGAATGTTATTTCTCAATTAACACTATAAATTATGAGGCTATATGTGAAAGGTTATTATCACATACACACACACTCATGAATGACTAATGAATGAAGTTTATATGATTATGTTAATGATGATGGGTTGATTGAAAGGTTATTCTCAATTGTACTCTAACGAATGATAATGACATGTTGTGAAAGGACTTTCTCACGATATGGGGATTCCTAGGTAAAAGGCTATTCTCATCTTTGCATCTATGAGCTATCTAATGAATGAATGTTGGGTTTGAGATGGATACTCATCCGAGAGTCGAGGCGGAGTATATATCAATAATCTCTTATCCCATAATAATGAATGTTAAGTATTCCGTGGGGAATAATGCTAAACACCGAGAGGATATGAATTGAGATGGATGCTCATCCGGGAGTTGACGCGAGGTATCTGGTAACAATCTCTTGATATGGATACTCATCTGTGAGTTGAGGCGGGGTATCTAGTAGCAATCTCCCTATCCCATAACTATGTGCCCACATAGGTCTAGCTAGTGGATCCACTTAAGCTAAAACACAATGGTCCTACCTTAGGCAAGTAGGAATCCCTTATCCGGTGAGGGTGACACCGAGATTCCATGAATTGCTCACATGGTCTATGTTGGTTAAGTCTTACCCCCACAAATAATGTTAATGAACTATGGCTTCTTAAGAATGCATTACTTAGTGTGGGTGATGGTATGGGACGCCATCTATGCATTGCACAAGTAGGCTTTGAGAGAGGTTGAGGTGTGTTCCTTTATAATGTTAAGTGTAATGAATGTTCTCTTATGATGATGTTAATGAAGAATGTTTATCTAATGTCTAATGAATGAATGTGCTCTTAATGAAATGAAGCTAATGAAGAATGTCGCTTATGCTTGAATGAGATGATGTATGCTATACTTGGATTGTATTATTAGTTACTTCTTTGTTATGCCTTATGGTGTATGAATGTGCCTTGCCTATGGTAACTTCAAAGGAGTATTTAGTGTGAGTAGTAGTATGGGATGCTACTTGCACATTACACAAATATGACTTAGGGTTGTCTTAGGTGATGGATCTTATGTGATGATATGGCTTATGTAATGTTTATGTCTCTTATGTATAGTATTGTGTAAGGATGGAAAGGTTTAATTGTAAGTTCACTTTTGGTGACCTTAAGGTGGTACTTTGGTGTGGATGGTGGTATGGGACGCTATCCATACATTGTACAAAGTATTGCTTGAGGGTTACTTGAGGTGAAGGTTTACTGTGAAGGTAACGATTTATGTGTGATTATGTTCTAATATGGTTAAATGACTTGTATGTTGGTTATCATTGAATATTGTGCCTCTTATGCTTATGCTCATGAAGTTTTTCTCAAAATGGCATATATCATGACTTTCAAATAAAATGTCCATTTTAAGCATATTTTTGCATTGCTATCATACTTAGTACTAAATTGTGCTAACCCATTCTTCTTCTATGTTTACTACAAGTGTAGGTTCCGGCAATTGAGTGGTTTTATATAGTGAAGCTTGGATTCGAGTTCCCCAAGACTAAGTGGTATGTCCTCATAGATCGAAGACAAGTAGTTGAACTTTTCTTTCTTTTCATGTAATAGACTATTGTAAAGGGCCGTGACCCTATTTTGTTACAAGTATGTTGTTTAGATAGCCATGTGAGACAATAGACTTCCGCTTGCTTTTAATGTTTTCAATTGTGTGATTTATAAAAGAAAATTTTTCAATTCCATACTATTTCTAAGTATCTTATGCAATGAATATGCTATGAGGCTTGTATTAGACCCCTTCGGGGTCAAGTACGCCGTGTCGCTTCCGGGGTGTAGACTCGAGTCGTGACAAACATGGTATCAGAGCACAAGGTTTTGGGAATGGTTTTTAGGATTGATGTCTTACAATACATGTCTAGTAGAGTCTTGTCCATCGGTGTGAGTCATGACACATCTATGAGCGAGAGGCAATAGGACGTTAGGAAGTTACACTTCTTTCATATTCTTAAATTCGTTCCATAGAGTTTAACTCTAGAATGTCTTTCTCTTATTCCTTATCCGATGGTCTTGAAGATGCGACTACTCGAAGGGCTAAAGCTACAAGGATTGAGGGAGAAAAAGGTGAGTGTTGATGTCAATTATGGCTATGTGACTTGTTAGGCTTGAGGTGATAGATTTTGATGTTGTCTTTAGTAGAATGGATTTCTTTATGGTTATGCTTAGATGATGGTAGAACCCAGCGTAGTTATGATGAGGTTTGAGGTATTTTGAAATATTTGAAGAATGAGGTGTTTTAGAAATGTTTTGATGTGATGAGTGAGTAGACTCCCTAAAAAGAGGGTATACGTGTAATTCACCTTGGTTTAGAATCACCTTGAGTGATGAGTGTGAAGGTTTAGTGATGTTTTGCTCCGACCTTAGAATGGAAAGAAATGAAGTTTAAAAGAACTTGTATAGGCTTACTCCCTAGTGGGGGAATAATGTTCTTAGATGGTAAGGTCATGGAGTGTCCTTCATGTTCATGAGTTATGTTCTCACCTTATGAGATGTAGTGAGTTTGAGGAGTTTAGACCCAGTGTGGTAGACTCATATGAGACCTTGAGTGGTGTTGGTAAGGTTGTTTGTGAGCAAGAGTTGCTTAATGAGGACCTTCCTATTTTAAAAGCACCGGTATGATGATAGTTCATTTTTGGTTGTGAATGTCTTGTTGAGGTTCTTGTGTTGTTTTTCATGTTAGCCTTAGTTGCGTTTACTCCTAAGTGGGGGATAGTATGTTGAATAGTAAGATTGTTGAGAGTTTCGATATCCTTATCTCTTTCCTTTTATTCCTATTCAAGCTTGAGACCAAGAGTTCCTTGTAGCTTGTTTCATGTTTTTGGAGTCATGTGTGAATATGCATTTCCATGGTCTCCTTATGTTATGCATATTCTTAATGTGTTTATGTTTGAATGAGAAAATGAGTTTATATGAACTATGTTCCTCTTGTTGATATGCATTTAGTATGAGTTGTCTATATGCTTCATGAGGTTAAATGTTGAACATGCCTAAATGTGCTTTCGAGAGTAATTGCATAATGTGCTTAATGATGTTGTGATGAGCATCATATGAGTTGGAGAAAGTAATTCCTCCAATGAAATGAAAAATGTTGAAGTTATGTTGCATAATGAGTTTGTAGATGTAGTTCCTACTTTCTTGTATTGCATTGAGCTTATTGATGTGGAGTTGATGTTTCCTCCTAGTTTTGTGCATTTGTTTATGATGTTGCATGCATGATGGGCTGCTAGTCTTGAGTCGCTAATCCCTTAATGTGTTTTAAGTGTCATTCGAGGACGACTGTTTCTAAGTGGGGGATAATGTAACGACCCGTAAAATGAATAAGTGAAACTGGAGCCTAACTAGTGTTTCTTTAAGTTTGGTGTGAGGTTTGAAGTGGTTTAATGTTGTTCCGAGCTATGGTTGAGGGATTAAACGTCAAGGTACGACTCCCCAAGGACCACCCTAGGGGTCCTTGAGGAGGACCCTAAGCCTAACCCCAACGCTGCCCCAAAATGAGATTGTTGCCAAAAGTGAGGTGACCTATGGAGGGGGACCAAGCCCCGTAGGTCAAACCACGACTCGTGGTCTTGATCCATAGGTCAAGAGCCACATTGTCAAGCTGCAGCCCCAAACCACGCTTGACCAGGACGAGGCGTCATCCAGACCACGGTCCGTGGTTTGGTAGTCGTGGTTCACCCCTGCAAAAGTTGTCAAGGGTCAGCCAATGTGGGGGTGGTTTGGTAAATTCATGTTAAGTCTAGTTTGGTTGGGGGCGGTTTTAATTAGTTGTTTATGGTGTTTTAAGGGTTTTTAAAATATTAAAACATATTTTAGGCTTCATTATTTCAAAACCCAAAATCAAAACCTCCCCTCCCCTCAAAAAGTTCTCTCTCTAGAAACCTCTTTGGGAGGTGAACACTTCAAGCTTCCAAGGTCAAATCTTCAA
Source organism: Solanum piurae (assembly GCA_029582685.1). Classification (NCBI taxonomy): domain Eukaryota; kingdom Viridiplantae; phylum Streptophyta; class Magnoliopsida; order Solanales; family Solanaceae; genus Solanum; species Solanum piurae. The sequence continues at coordinate 8,663 of JAJOOO010019165.1, read as the reverse complement.
GTTTTTCCAGGGATTTTCGTGGTATTCTTCCATTAAAGGTATGGTGGTCTTCATCCTTGACTTATTATCTTTCAAGGAGACAATTTCAAAGTGATTTCAAATCTCCAATGTTTATCCAAAAACCCTAGATTCCAATCTATGCATGGGTTCGATTCTAAATGATTTCTAAAGGATTTATTGCATTGACTTATGAATGAATTTTGGATTTAAAGATGAATTAAGATGATTTCTTCCTAGAACACATGTTTTCGCCCAAATTCCTAAGTTGTAATTTGTGATTAAGATTTGATTGACTATGAAGTATGTGGGTTGTTTATGTGTATATAGATATAGAATGTTGAAATTATGTTATTTCTCTTGCCAATTGTATTAATCTAAGGTGTGTGGGTGAATGTGATCCATGACCCTTGAAGGGCAAGTTATGATCAAATTACATATTGAAGTAGAATTGTGCTTGATCTATTGATCCACTTGAAAGGTGGAGGTGTTTACTTACTATGTATATTGTGGTATTGAATGGATGAATATGTTCCTTGTACCCCTATATATAAAGGATCTATGTATGATTATGATGTAAAGTATATGTGTGTGATTTCAATGAATGTATAATGATCATGTTTAGAATGTAATTGTGTTATGATTGAATGTTATTTCTCAATTAACACCAATGAATGATGAGGCTATATGTGAAATGTTATTCTCACATACACACACACTCATGAATGACTAATGAATGAAGTTTCTATGATTATGTTAATGTTGATGGGTTGATTGAAAGGCTATTCTCAATTGTACTCTAATGAACGATAATGACATGTTGTGAAAGGACTTTCTGACAATATGGGGATTCCTAGATGAATGTCATGACCCAGGGGTACCCTCTAGACGTAACATAGCGTACTTGACCCTGAAGGGGTTGCATACAAGCCCTTAGCATAGTCATAAAATAAGATCATAGAAAATACGGGAAATTTAAAAACTTTCTTTAAACAAACAATCGAAATGCATTTCATAAAATCGAAAGTCTTTACTAAGTCTATGTCTCAATCCATCAATGAATAACGGGAATAAAAGTTTTGGGACGCAGCCCATAATAAGTCTAAAACATAGGAAATGACATAAAGGAACACAGTGGGTTTGTCCTCGAAACTATGAGGACTCACCAATTCTTCAAGTCTTCAAACACCTTAGAAACCTAGCTTCCAAAGCAACTCAATCTCCAACACCCACATTTGGTTAGAATGTAGGAAATATGCATTAGTACAAAATGTAGCTTTTATGAAAGCTAACACAACATCATAAGAGCATATCATTATAAGACATAAGCATAAGAGATAATAACATGATCATAACACAATCAACATAGCCATAGAATAATTATAAACACAAACATCATATAAACCTAATTCAACATAAGATATATTTAATGAGCATGGGAGATACATCATGTTTATGGCATAGTCTTTACTTAGACTTTCATGGTTACATACTTCGACCTTAAGTCTTTCACATTACAAGAGAACTACTTCACAAGCCACCTCCAAGTATACTTGTACAATGCAAAGACAACATCCCATACTACCATCCAAGCTAAGTACCTCTCTTTGGTCATTATTGGGCGTAGTCCACCTTAACATTCAAGACTTAGGTCTTCATGTCATCTTAATTATAATCTATGTACATGGTCAACTATTAAGCTTCTCTATTCCATAAGGGTACCATACTTTTAAGTAACCCCAAGACACACTTGTGCAATGTATGAAAGGCATCCCACACTACCCTTCACACTAAGCATACCTTGAAGTCATCCTAGTCATATGCACCCTACTTTGGCCTCATTATTAGCTTAACTCTCATAACTAAGGAAATCTCTCACCTTTAGTCAACTATAACTAGGAAAGACAACTCTAGCCCAATCCTATCTCAAGACTCCTCTTTAGTAACCCTAAGTCATACTTGTGCAATGCATGCATAGCACCCCATAGTACTATACAAGATAAGTACTACCTTTAGGTCCTCATACTAACACTTCTCAGTTTGGAACCTAGTTCCTCTCTTAACTTTAGAACACTATGAGGTACTTCATTAAGCACATCTTAGTTCATATATATACTTTAGAACACTATGCGATACTTCTCAAGAATGTCTTAGTTCATAGTATATGTAGATTACTGCTAAGAACCTTAACTCAACTATGTGAAGGTTCCCATCTCATGAGACCTAACTTTGGGAAAACCCACACTCTACTACGTAAGAGTTCCCCTTTTTTCTTGGATAGTCCTCACATCAACTAGATGTGGCTCTCCTTTCTTCTTGGAGTCAGGACCCTATCTTGTGTGACACTCCATCTCATTGTCAATATCTAATTGGAGCAAAGCATACACCCCAAGGTTTACTTGCTAAGCCTTGCTCAACACTCATCTCTCTTGAAAGGATGTCCTTGACAATCCATCCATGTTCAAGTGATTCTATCACTTTCATCTATCAAGCATTCATAAGGTAGGTTAGTTGAGTATAGGCTTTTCACCATAATTGTACCCATTAGACTCTATTTTCACTTAGACTTTACTCTCAAAGCCTTAACATCTATAGTCAATCATACTATCCTTCAACATTCATAACTAGGAGTCTTCACTCTTAACAACTCTATAACATGGAACCATCTTATGAACCTAGATTTCAAGGCACTCAATCATATTCTTCATTACTAGGTGATTCCAGCCACAATTCATCCTAAAGGTTCAATTTCAACATTAAAAGCCAAGATCAATCCTATTCAATTAGGTATAGTTAATTTTGTGATTATATGACCGTAAAATTTGATCAATGACTACCCAAGATATTAGTTTAGGAAGATTACTCATGAACCTCCAATTTGGCCTCTAATGGCATAAACCCACAAATATCGTATTCATCAATTTAGACTAGGGTTACCATAGAAATCACAAGAAATCATCATAATGTCATACAACAATGCTAAATCAATCATAATTGAGTACTATCCACCTTTTGGAATCATACTCAAACTCTACCCACACTTTGGAAGAAACCCTAGCTTACATTGGGGTTTTCTTGTCAATTTGGGGGAAACTATGGGCGGCTCCATGTGTGGAAGAACCCATGGATGACTAAGCTTCACATAACTTTAATCAAAGCCCTAGCACAAGCTCTCAACAATGGACCTTGTTCTTGACCCAAACTTCAAGCTCTATCTTCTTCTTCAAAGGGGGTTTTCTAGAGAGAGAGATATTCTATGGAGAGGATGAAGTTGGGTTTTCTTTTGATTCTAGGGAGAATGATTTAAATGAGGTAAACTTAGGTCTAATAAGCTTATATAGTTGCTATAAAAGGAATAGAATAACGTAGGGTCAACTTTGGTAAAGAACTATGGACCTAAAACATTTTAACTTAAAAGTCTTCCCTTTGCCCTCTTGAGCTCGCCCTTAGGACCCTTGGACTCGTCCTTTGGACCCTTGGGCTGCCCTTTGCACTAGGTAACTCGCCAAATGCACCCTTGTCTCGCCCAATATTCCAGTGAGATTAGAATTTGGGCAGTCCACTAGGCGATCTAGGGAGCTAAAGGTCGATCCGCCAACCTGGTTGGCGAGCTGCGACTTAGCTCACCCTTTTCTCCAGAATCTAGGCCAAATGGGACAGCACACTAAGCTATCCTAATGCACAAGGGTGACATGCCCAACCCTTTGGGCGATCATGAAGTCCCATCGCCAAAAAGGACCCTCAAAGAACAAGGTTTCTTTCACTCCTTCTTGCTAGCATTGCTCCTTACTTGTACCCTAGACTTCTTCCTTGCTCAATTAAGGTCTAAAACAGCCTAGACATTCACTTAAGGGTACACTAACCCACACAATGAGGCTCTAGTTCAACCTATCATTTTGCGAGTCGTTACATTATCCCCCACTTAGGAACATTCATCCTCTAATGACACTTAAAACACATTAAGGGTTAACGACTCAAGACTAGCAGCCCATCATGCATGCCATACGTCCAAATGCAAAAACTTCAACTCCAAGCTAAACATACTCAATGCAACACAAGAGAGTAGGAACTACATCTACCAACCTAAAATGCATGAACTTCTATTTCTATTTATTTTCAAGGAGAAACTAACATCCCCTAGCTACAACATGCTCAACACACACTCATGGATCCTAACATGCAATTTACTCTAAAATAAAACATTTTCTCAAGGAGGAATGTTTCAACTTCAAAACTAAAGCATGCTCATAACTCATCTCAGGAAGTCTATATGCAACTTTACTCAAATGCACTACAACATGAGGAAAACAATGCATATAAGTCATATCTAACAAGACCTAGGCATTTTCATGAACATGCATATGAGGAAATCATAGCAACACATAATCACATAAAGACCTTATGGAATAGGCGCACTATCTCCCCCCTTTGGAGTAAGCCCACGCATACTTTTCTAAACATCAATCATGGCTAGGACAACCTCAAATCCAACATAACAAGTCATAAAAGACAAAAAATCTGAAAATTTACAAAGGCATAAAACACATACCGGAAAGGACATGAGGAGATCACTCTTTATCTTCTCTAGATTGAAGAGCATAAATCTTATTCCTCTTTAGAGGATCAATACCCTCACTACTAGAGGAAACTTTGTTCTCCTCTCTACCCTTAGCCTTAAGAACCGGGCAATTTCTCATTTTGTGCCCATCTTTCCCACATCCATAGCACCCATCCATGCTGGCTAGGCACTTACCATAATGACTCCTCCCACACATGGGGCAAGTAGTCTTGGAAGAATCTTGGCCAGAATACTTTGGTTTAGGCCTAGGCCTATCTTGTCCATCGGACTTAGCATTAGAAAAGTTGCCATCATTGTCCGTAGCCTTCTTTACCTCCCTATTCATCTTCTTGAGCTTTTGCTCCTCAATTTGTTTGGCATGAACAATAAGACTTGAAATGTTCATACTAGGGATAAGCATTGCCGAACGACACTCATTCTCTACCAATTCGGACACTCCCATCACAAACTTATTCATTCTATCCCTTGATTCTGCCACTAGGGTTAAGGCATACTTGGATAGTTGGGTGAACCTAAGTGCATACTCCTTTACACTCATACCTCCTTGATGAAGGTTGATGAATTCTTGCATCTTTCGTTCCCTCAACTCTAGGGGAAAGAACCTAGAAATGCTTCCTTGATTCCTTCCCACTCTATTGGGCCCGCTTCTAATGGGCTATTATCTTTCCATTGCTCATACCAAATTTGAACGATATCCCTCAATTGATAAGCGGCTAGTTCCTCTTTTTCTACCGTAGTCAACCCCATGATAGCAAGCACCTTATCCACCTCATTTATGAAACCTTGAGGATCTTCCTCCATCTTGGAGCCATAAAACTCCGGGGGGTTCATCCTCAAAATCTCCCTCACCCTTAAAGCAGTTGTATTCACATTATTAGCCGGAGCAACTACATCCCTATTGACTTGGGCCGTCACGGCTTGAGTCAATATTTGTAGAGCCGCCCTTATCTCCACATTAGTAATAGTACCTGCTTCATTAGGAACTTGAGGAGGATCTTGGTGTGGAACTTGAATAGGAACCTCCTGCTCCTCATCACCTACCTCAACTCTCGTAGCATTAGCCCTTGTATTAGCCATACCCTGAAAAACAATGGCACGGATTAGAAGGAGGGCCTACTAAAGCCAAACTCTATGGCATGACTAAGAGAATGAAGAAGTGAGACTTTTCCTAAGCATCCAATAGCCTCATATTCATAAATGTGTCACGACTAACACTGATGAATAAGACTCTACTTAGACGTGGTTTGAGACATCCTAAAACCATCCCAAAAACATATGCTCTGATATCAAGTTTGTCAGGATTCAGGGGTACCCCCTAGACGTAACATGGCGTACTTGACCATGAACGGATCGCATACAAGCCCTTAGCATAGTCATAACATAATATCATAGAAAATACGGGAAATTTAAAAACTTTCTTTAAACAAACATTAAAAAAGCATTCCATAAAAGCGGAAGTCTTTACTAAGTCTATGTCTCAATCCGTCTATGAATAACGGGAATAAAAGTCTTGGGACGCAGCCCATAATAAGTCTAAAACATAGGAAATGACATAAGGTAACATAGTGGGTTTGTCCTCGATACTATGAGGACTCACCAATTCTTCAAGTCTTCAAACGCCTTATAAACCTAGCTTCCAAAGCAACTCAATCTCCAACACCCTACATTTGGTTAGAATGTAGGCAATATGCGTTAGTACAAAATGTACCAAGTATGAAAGATAACACAACATCATAAGAGCATCTCAAATGGTTAGTCAACATAAGACATAAGCATAAGAGATAATAACATGATCATAACACAATCAACAGAGCCATAGAATAATTATCAACACAAGCATCTTATAAACCTAATTCAACATAAGATATATTTAATGAGCATAGGAGATACATCATGTTCATGGCGTAGTTTTTACTTAGACTTTCATGGTTACATACTTCGACCTTAATTCCTTCACATTACAAGAGAACTACTTCACAGGCCACCTCCAAGTATACTTGTGCAATGCAAGGACATCATCCCATACTACCATCCAAGCTAAGTACCTCTCTTTGGTCATTCTTGGGCATAGTCCACCTTCACATTCAAGACTTAGGTCTTTATGACATCTTAATTATAATCTATGTACATGGTCAACTGTTAAGCTTCTCTATGCCATAAGGGTACCATACTTCTAAGTAACCCCAAGACACATTTGTGCAATGTATGAAAGGCATCCCATACTACCCTTCACACTAAGCATAACCTTGAAGTCATCCTAGTCATATTCACCCTACTTTAGCCTCATTATTAGCTTAACTCTCATAACTAAGGAGATCTCGCACCTTTAATCAACTATAACTAGGAAAGGCAACTCTAGCCCAATCCTATCTCAAGACTCCTCTTTAGTGACCCTAAATTATACTTGTGCAACACATTAATAGCACCCCATAATACTATACATGGTAAGTACTGCGTTTAGGTCCTCATACTAACACTTCTCGGTTTGCTACCTAGTTCTTCTCTTAACTTTAGAACACTATGAGGTACTTCATTAAGCACATCTCAGTTCATATATATACTTTAGAACACTATGAGATACTTCTCAAGCATGTATTAGTTCATAGGATATGGAGATTGCTACCAAGAACCTTAACTCAATTATGTGAAGGTTACCATCTCATGAGACCTAACTTTTGGAAAACCCACACTCTACTACGTAAGAGTTCCCTCTTTTTCTTAAATAGTCCTCACATCAACTAGGTGTGGCTCTCCTTTCTTCTTGGAGTCCAGACCCTATCATGTGTGACACTCCTTCTCATTGTCAATATTCACTTGGAACCAAGCATACACCCCAACGTTTATTTGTTAAGCCTTGCTCAACACTCATATCTCATGGAAGGATGTCCTTGACAATCCATCCATGTTCAAGTGATTCTATGTAACGACCCGAGAGCATCCCCTAGTTGTTACCGGCGTATTCGACCTCTAGGAGGTCTTATACAAGCCCTTAGCATTCATCATTGCATTATCATAGAAAAATAGCGGAAAATTTAAAACTTTTCATAAAATAACACAAGACTTAGAAATCCTCATTTAAAACCTTTAATACACAATCGAAATAATACGTCTCGAAGTAGCCATCTTAAAACACAACTACAACACAAGAGGGACACAACCCTTACAATACAAAAGCAACTACTATCTAGTACAATGAACTTAAAGAAACTCTTTAACATAAAGGTCCTTGAATCTTTAAGGACACACTCGAACTTGGGAATAATAAGCCAAGCTCATCACTTCTAGTAAAGTTCTTTAGCCACCACCACCTACACTTGGTGTAAAAAGATGAAGAAGAATGGTGTTAGTACAAGAATGCACTAAGTATGATGTAACGACCCGAGAGCACCCCCTAGCCGTTACATGCGTATTCGACCTCTCGGAGGTCTTATACAAGCCTTAGCATTCATTCATCGCATAGATCATAAAAATCACCAAGAATTTAAAACTTTTATTCAATAAAACCATAAGACTTCAAAAGTCATCAACTTTTGAAAACATCAATACGCAAGCGGAACTACTAAGTCTCTTTAGCCAATCTTAGACAAGAACTTAAAACGTATTAAGAGACACGGCCCTTTATAAACGAAATGAAAGTTAAGTGTCTATTACAATGACTAAGAAACTTCTAAACATAGTCCTCAAATTTTGAGGACCTACCAATGGCTTGGAAGAGTGAAGCAATCCAAGCAACTCCAAAGCACAATCTCCTCCTAGTTACCACAACCTACACTGGTATTAAAGTGGAAGAAAGGGGTTAGTACAACACACGTACTAAGTATGAGGGTATGCAAAACATGGTAAAATGGACATTTTTTTGGAAGCTATGCTTTCATGCCATTTTTGATAAAATCTCATGAACATCAACATAATAGGCACCTTACAAGTCACAACCAACGATACAAAATCATATGCTTCACAATACCTGATAAACATACATAACCCAATTACTTTACCTTCTTGCCTTGGTCGTCCACCCTAAGTAACCCTTAAGCAATACCTTTGTGCAATGTATGGGCAACGTCCCATACCATCACCCACACTAAGA
>JAJOOO010019164.1:0-20495 GCA_029582685.1 Solanum piurae | reverse complement strand
TTTATAACCCCCCCCCCCCCCCCCAACCAAGAAAAAAATTAGACAAATAATGGAATAAATATAAAACATCAATTTTTTATTTAATAATAAAAGAAGTAAGTAATTTAATTGAGATTTAACCTTTATACTTAAAGGAGATTAGGTCATGATGCATTATAAAGGTTGTTTTAATTATGACTCTTTTCCCTTGAGATTTATAGAATATAATATATGAAATTGATAAATAAAGTGTAGAATTTTTTTGTAACTTTTTTTATTTTTAGTTTATTCAAATTATAGAAAATTATTTCCTCGTACTAATTAAATCCATCACACCAAGACAACAATTATTTGACAAAAGATTATTGTAATCGTTTGGTCACTTATTACAATCATCATAAAATAACAAATCCATAATTTCTTAGATCTTTCACTTCCACCCATTTCTCCCTTTTCTTAGACATATTCAGTAATCCATTTATCTTCCAATTACCATTATATTGTAAAGTGATTATACGCGATTAATATTTACATCAATAATAATAATTATTTCAGGATCTCACGTAAATTTCAATTGAATAACTATATGATCAAACGATACCTATCTTCTCCAAACCTCACTTTTTAATCAGATTACTTTTTGTATTTACAAGTATTTAATAATTTATGTATTAAGATCTTCCTCATATATTAATTGACTTGACCTCTAATAAAGTAGTAGTTTTTTTCTTTCAATAATACAACAAAAGTCCCTCATGTTTCATTTATTTTAATGTTACTCCCATTTTTTTTACAAAAATACAAAGAGGTACCAAAATGGGGGACCTCTAAGAGCAATGCTAAAGACACGGAGCTAGCACCGCTGGCTCTAAATTCTACTACACCCAATATCATTACCCTCAATTCAACATTATATTACAAAAATACCATACCCCTTAATTAATTCATAATTCCAAATATACCCATTATCTTTCAATTCCCAAAACACCCTTCTAGCGGCAAAAACGCCAGGACTTTTATGTCATTTCAAACAAACTTCACTATCCATTCCAAACCATTAAACCCAATGGCATTTTAGATATTAATTCACAAAACCAAGGGTAAATTCATTTATTAGGTATATATATATACACATTTGTTGCCCTTTTCAGTTTTTTTTCCTCTATATAAATCCTCCATTCCCCCAAACTCTCTCTCTTCTCTCTCTCTCTATATCTCTATTTCTCTCCGGTCATAATTCTTCCTCTTCCGCGGCGGAGCCACGCTAAAACCACCGTCCGTACATCGGAATCCACCGTTTCTCGCCGGAATCCGGCGATCTTTGTCTAGATCTTTCGTCGACTTACCGTCAAACTCACTACCCCTCCTTTCTTTTCTTCTTCTCCAGTAATTTCTCTTTCAATTTTTCTTTTTTACTGTATTTTAAATTGAAAAAAAATAATAATATATTTTTATTTCTTTCTCAACGAGAAATGTACCTGTTGGAGTGAATTTACTTTTCTAACCTTTTGCTTTATTTGTATCTTTCCAAACCCCATAATTCCTTAACCGCAACTTCACCTTTTTTCCTTTTTTATCGCTTTTTTATTTTTATTTAAAAGTGTGGTGACGTGGCATGCTGTAGATTAAGATTGGACGGCTAGGATGAATTATCATCACTCACGGCGAATCTTAACTCTTGACGAGTCATCACGGAAGCGAAAAGACCGAGACACGTTTTATTCGTCTCCAAGACCGTCAAATCCACTAACGCCCGTTAGTAATGCTAATCTTACGACGTCGTTCGCTAAACCCGACCCGAAGAAGAAGGGTCAAATGCCTAATTCAGTTTTAGCCGGGTATATGGCTTATGAGTATTTAACTAAAGGAACTTTATTGGGTCAGAAATTTGACCCAGCTCGACCTAGAGCTGCTGTTGCTGCTGCTCCGGTTAATGCTTTAGCCGACCCAAAGAAGAGAAAGTCGAGCCCGGAAGAGGTGAAGCTGAACCCGAAGCCGCAGAACCAGAATTATGTTGAGATAGCGAGCTTGTTGAGGAGTGATGGGACCCACATTCCTGGTATTGTCAATCCGACGCAACTGGCGCAGTGGATTCAGATGTGACATTTTAAAAAAGGCAGAGGCGTAAGATGAGACGCAACACAGCGAAAAAAATCATATGGTTTTATTATTGTTATTGTTGTTTTGATTATCGTACTTTTTTTGTTTATGTTGATGATTTTGGTTATTGATGAATGAATTTTGTGTTGTTGTTATTAGACGACTCATGAATGTTATGTGCTGGCTATAGACGGCCAGCTTTCATATATACTATTATCTTGTTTATTTCTTTAATTAATGAGTTTTACTGTATATTTTATTTGTGATATATATATATATATTAGGTTGTTATTAATTTGTCATGATATTTTCATGATTTTGGGATGTGTGTATAGACCACTATATTCATGCATCGATCATCGCATATGTGCATGCAAAAAAAAAAAAAAAAAACCGTTTGCATGGACGTGTAAATGTGTCTTGGGTGGGTGTGTGGATGGTGTCCCGTGAGGGTGAGCTAATCCCAAAAATCCGTCCTTAGTATGGATTGCAAGTTGTAATCCGTTTATATGAAGTTAGAATTGCTAGTAATCGTCTAATTTGTTTCCGGACCTTGCATGTACTATCTGTCACATTACAGGAGCTGGTCATGTCCGAAGTCTTTATCTCAACTGCAAGGAGGGAATGCCGAAGACAGGGCTAGCTAGCTAGTGACTGGAGTGTGTGTATGTGTTTAGGTGGGGTGCGGGTGGGGGGTGGGGTTGTGAGATGAGATGTTACATGATTTCCTTGCATATCTCAATTTAGTACATAGAGATATCAGATATTTAATATTCGTGCTAGTTACTATGAAAAAAAAACATGCGCTTTGCTTTGGTACTAGAAAAGTAAGCAATTTCTGTTAGAGTCAGAGCTTAAATCGAATTGATTATGTCATATGCAATGTCCATTAATAATGATTCATTAATATTCATTGATTTAACCTCCTTTCCCCTTCTCAATCACGAAAAAGATCGAGACGATCAGTTTCAAAGACCCCAAAAAATGGAAACATAAATCTACTCACTACTCATCTTCTCTTAAATGTGTAACTCGAGCTACTAAAGAGAAGTAGGATTCAAGTCAATCGATCATATATCAATTATGTGTATTGGGGTTTAACACTATCGAGTAAGAGTAGGTACTTGCAAAACGCCGAACCGACAGAGTCAAGTACTAATAACAACAGCAAAAGAGGACTGGACATTACTTGTGCGAGTGAAATAACCCAAAGATATACCAACAAACTGGCTACCTATGTTTTACAATAATTAAGATGCGCTCAAACTGATCAAATACCGTACCACCATTTTTTTTTTAAAAAAGAGTTAGTTATATTATGTAAGATGATTGGTAGAATGTGAAATTCCATGTTTCATTATACTGTATGTTGATGATCGATATATCCGTTGATTAGTTCATGGGGAAATGGGTAAATTGGACACAGTTTAAAGTTGTGATTATTAATCAATTTCTTGGACCTAAAAGTAAAAAGTAGTCATCACCAATAGTTAAGCTAGAAATTTTATTATTGGTATTTGGAAATACATAATTTTTTGATAAAGAATGTTTAATTAATTATTCTTCGTTCAGTTGATTATATTGGTCATTACTATCTACATAGATATTTATTCTTTTCGTTCCAACTTATGTATGTGACACACTTTTCATTTAATTTCGTAAAAAGAAGAATGACACACCTTTAAATTTGAAATAATTAAGTTTACATTTATTTCCAAATTTACATTTGATGAGAAGTTTTTATAACCGTACAAATGTTAAGATATGTTTACATACACATATTTCAAAAGTTTTATGGCTATATAAGTATATATTGGACCATAAGTTTTGTACGTATTTATTTCCTTTTTAAATCGCGTACAGATTCAAATTATATCACATATGAATATATTAGAACGGAGGGAGTACTAAATAGTGATATATGCATACTTGAGTGGAAACAAAAAGAAAAAATGACTGAAAACTTGTAGTTTGAGATCAATAAGTTGAAATATTTATATGACTATATAAATCATCTCATTAAAGATGAAACGTTAAATCAAAATTAAATTATTTTAAATTAAAAAAATAACATTTTTTTAAAGAAAAGGAGAAAAGACATAAAGTCACTATTGAAGATGTCCCAAATTTTCAAAAATACACTTTAATTATGCGGGTATTCTATTATCCCACAAAAGTAATAAATATAGTTGTAAAGAAACCATTTTGACCCATTTCCTCACCAACCCAAGAATTCTAATAGGAGAGTGATGCACACCCCCATTTTAATGAATTAATTTAATTATTAATAAAATGCAGACTCAAAACTAAAATATTGGCACATCTTTGTCCGTAAAGGATGCTTTCGCTGCTTTTAATTTATTGATTTCTTCAGAACCTTTTACTCGTCATTACAAATATGATTCAAGATTTGTATTTGACATTATAGGAATGTTTTTCCTCAAAATCTAATCACAAAAGATAACTTGATTTCTCAATTTTTAAAGAAATTAAATCTTGATGACCGGAAATTAACAAGAAGATAAAAAGTTCTTATCTTTTTGGGTTGATTTCATTCAAGAAAAAAGATGATTTATTTTTTTGAGTTTAAACCTTAAATCATGGATCTTTTTGAAAGAATTGGGGAATATGAAGTATTTAAAAAAAGAAGTAATCAAATAATAGAGAAGGAAATGACACGTGGAGCCTTTCAATTCGTTTTTGAAAAAAATAAATTCACATCCACGCGCATTATCTGCGTGAATGCAAACATAGGGAGAAAATGGATTAAAATAGTTTCTTTACAACGATATTTAATACTTTTGTGGGGTAATAGAACGCTCGCATAATTAAGGTGTCTTTTATAAAAAGTGGAGACGTACACATATGCACATCGCATACATTACATCAGATAGAATATTACAATTAGAACCATGGAGAACGACAAGCCAACTATAAAGCTAGATAGGAAGATGACAACTTATTGATCAAAAGAGGGAAAAAAATATGAAGAAAAAAGAACGGTATTCGATATTCGTATTACAGTTTGATTATATTCGTATTTGTGCCGTGTAGAGCCCAATTCATGAGAAAATACTCCCTACTAAATTTTTTTTTATACTCAAGACTTTTGATTAAGAAAGGAACTACTTCATTCATTGCACCACATACTTTGACGGTCTTTTTGTCCAAATCGTTCGTTTTACGTGTTTCTTTTGTCCCAATTGGTTTATGTTGCTTTTAATATAGTTGGTTTGATTAAAGTTTGACCATCTTGAATTAATCTTCCAGAATTAATCAATTCTTGAAGGAGAAGAACTTTTTACTTGTAAAATTAATTTTCTTGTAGATATTTTAAGTTTTAGTCAGTATGCAATATATTATATTTTGGTCGTATTTCTGACCAAAAACAAAACAAGAAAAGTAAAGAAATAATTTTTTTTCTCTCAATAAGCAAAGCTTTAATATTTCCTATAAGACAATAAACTAAAATAAAATACAAGGATTGGTCGTATGGATATACTCCCTCCGTTTCATTTTATGTCATTTTTTTACTTTGTACTTGCATTAAGAAATGATGTAGTTTTACCTTCTACCCTTATTTAATGTTTTCTTAAGTCAACTTTATTAATAAATGATAAGATTAATTAACTATTTCTATCAAGGGTATAATAGGTAAAATATGGTAATTTATGCATAAATTTTATAAAATAACAAGTATTGTGGTCCAACTATTTATAGAAAGGGATGACATATAAAATGAGACAGAGGAAGTATAGGATTTCTTTGTATTCTTAATCAAAAGTCTCGAGTTCGAATCTTAAATATAAAAAAAGTTTGTTGATACTTTGAACGAAATTATTAGTTTCCCAATTATGATATCACGTTTGGAGACAAAGTCATAACTTGAAGCTTCATGAATTCTAGATTTTAATTTTTAAAAATTATTGAATTCTAAAATTAATTGTAATTTGGTAAATTGATAGTATACATACATATTTAATACTGAATTCAATCGAATCTGTAATCGACACTCTCCGTTAATACCTCTGACATCACTATTTTCAAGAACTACATATGAATAATTATTTAGGCATGAAAATAACGTTGGAGGCTAAGAAAAATGTTGGCACGTAGAGATTTAAAACTGACAAAAATATTTGTAGAAATTATTATATTATTACCCCACAAGCTTCCATGCATTCAAAATACACTTATTACGAATTCAAAATTGGATGAGCCAAGTCATAATTGCACTCCTATAAAATATTCAAATTTTGGTGATAGTTTCGTAATAAAACATACTCAATATAATTTGATAAATATTAGAATATATAAGAGGGTGAGATAATAGAAATATTTTATTTCTACCGTTGAAGAAGTATAAAGAAAATCGATAAATCACACCAAATCGATCGACAATTTGAGTCAAGCTGAAGAAAAACAAAATTTGACTATTGTTTGATTTAGTATAAAAAAAAAACCCTGATTTTAAGCGGGTTGGTTCAATTTTAACTATTAAAAAAAATTAAACCGAAACCAAACTACTACGACATTATCGTAACCTATAAATTATGTCATATTGTCATACTTAAACTTTAAATAGTTAAAGGAGGTGAAATATTTAATAGTACGCATAGTTAAAGGCTAATGCGTATAGTTAAAGGAGGTGACATATTTTCAGTGGTTGACTTATTACATAATGAACATCTACGAACACGTGCACATATTTTTTTCCCCTGTAATTTGAGCTGAAAATATCTTATTAGAACACTTTATTATATAGTCAGATGCTTAATTAGAATAAATCATAGTTTAATATCTAAAAGAAAATATTGATAAATTTAAAAGACTATCGATATGTTAAGCCTATTTATTTAGGTAGAATCAAGTTAAATTCCAATTTCAAACTTAATTAATTAAAAGGAAATTAAATTGTGGTCCATCCTACTCTATCTAACTTCCTACGTTTACAAATTGTGAGCTAACGTAACGCCAAATTTTATTTTGTTTTTTTGGAACATATATATACAAGTTAGGCAATTATCCTAACTATAATTATCTTAGCTAATTTATAGATTGTGATAATGTCGTTTATGGTAGATAATACTATCTCGTCCACTTTTAATTATTATAGTTTTCTTTTTTAGAGTTAAATGATAATAACTTTGACGAATATTTTATACGATGTATTTTTTCATCATATTGATATGAATTTTTTTGGAACTTTTAGTACTTTTCGTATAGTTTTTGAATATCTAATTTTTTTTATTTAAAATATTAAATTAATGTAATATAATTTAACTTTGAAAATTAGTCAAATTGACAGATGAAGTATTAATTGATCACGGGTGGTGGAAGGCCATATGACCATATCGGATATTTATTATGTTAAACGTGATATTCTGATAAGTTTTTACACACCTTAACTAATTTTACAGAATATTTATTATTTTTTTACTTGTAAAAATATCAAATAACTTGATCACTAAAATTTTGATAGAACTTATAGTCATAGTTATTGCTTGTCAATTGTTACTATCAAAGTCAGTTTTTAAGAAAACAATGTTTATTATTTGGGTAGTTAGTGGAAAATATTTCATTAAATAATTATGTTAACATATATATACATCAAATAGTGTTTGATGTAAATTTTGAGTAATAAAAATTGATAATAAGATTTAAATGTTCAGTTGTTACCAAAAAAAAAAAGAGATTTAAATGTTGATTGCGAAGGAAACGATCACCGCCAATAAAAGTGAGGAAGTCACATTTTCTAGGGTCGATATCGGTTTATCAGTTTTCAGTTTTTAAATATGCTAAATTAATAAGATATTTTTTATCGATTTATCAATTTATCGATTTTTATCCTTAATGATTTGATTTTCAGTTTAACCAATAAGAAAATGCTCATAAAATAATCATATGACTTCTCCGATAATTTGGCGTGACATGACAATAATATAACTTTACGGAATGCTGAAAAAATAGAAACAATAGTAACTAACATTAAAAAAAACTATACAAGTGCAACATAAATAAAAAAAAAGGCGGAATGACCTAGGAGGCTCATGTACTTGGCTCCGTTTGTCAGTTGAACCCTTCTACTCATCACTTTGCCAAGTGAACCCTTAAACTCGATAAAACTCTATTTTCTAAACCTCTATGACCATTGACCGAGCTTATGTGACATTTAAATGGTTGAGTTGGATAAATATGTGACCTCACGCATTTTAAAGCAAGTGAATACAATATATTTATTTAAAAATTATCAAAATTATAAAACACAATAATAATAACAATAAGTTAAGAAAAGAAAAAAAAAATCTCAAAACCTTTCTTCTTCTGGCCACCCACCTCACCCCCACCCCTTCTTTCTTCTTCTTCAGCCCCACTCCATCCTTCTCCTCTTCTTCTTCATCTCCAACCATACCCTTTTTATCTTCTCCTTCAGCCCCAGACCTCCCCCCCACCCCCCACCCTTAGATATTCTTCTTCTTTGACGTACACTCCATCACCATAATCATCAAATATAAAATTTGAAAAAGATTTTGCAAGAAAACATATCATTCACCATTTTCATAAATTTAAGATCTATTAATTAAATTTACTCATTAATATATTTTTTTCAACTTGAAGTTTTCTTGATTTTTTTTTATCAAATTAAAATAAATAGAACCTAAAGCATGTGCAAGAGCTAATTACAATCTATCATATTTTATGATTGAGAAAACTTTTGAGTGTGAACTGTGAAAAAAAAGATGAAAATGATGGGTTTTTTATTTTTGGGGTGAGGCGTAGAGGGTGGGTGGGAATGAAGAAGATGAAGTAGGAAGGGGGGAAAGAGAGAGAGAAAATTGCACTTTTTATTTTCTAATATTATTTATTTTTCAAATTTAATTTTTATATGTCATTGAAAAAATAATAATAATGACGTGTCATTAAAAAATGACGTGGTATTTCATGTGTAAAATGAGTGTATTACACACACACATATCAGATGAGAAAAGAGTTTAAAATATTGTGTTTGAATGAGTTTAAGGGTCAATTTGGTAAAGTCATAAGTACAAGGGTCCAACTTACAAAAAGAGTTAAGTACAA
Organism: Solanum piurae; assembly: GCA_029582685.1. Lineage (NCBI taxonomy): Eukaryota > Viridiplantae > Streptophyta > Magnoliopsida > Solanales > Solanaceae > Solanum > Solanum piurae. The sequence continues at coordinate 11,336 of JAJOOO010019164.1, read as the reverse complement.
GGGTCCCTCAGGTCATTTCACCATAAAAAAAATTAAGACAATTATGTGAATTGAAGACTAAAGAGCAAAAATAGTAACCAATAAGATATTGATATTAATATTTAAGGCTTTATTTGTTTGTATTTAATAGAGATTTAATCTTAATTATTTAGATTTTAGATTTAATTATTTAAAGTTTAATGCATATTTTAATATTTAAATATGTACTTAAAGTCAAACATTTTAATTTTAATGAAAATAAACGAAACCTAATGGAACAAGAAAACAAAATTAGTGCAACATAAGCTACCATAATCTCATTGTAATTAAGTTTGGCAATTAAGTATATCTAGTCATAAATATTAGCTAAAATATTATAATGCCAGATATATACACACATTTTATGTGTGTTTGGTATAATGAAAAATATTTTTTAGAAAATGTGTTTTATATAAATTTGATTGGAGAGTGAATGTCATGTATGTAATCTTCACCAAGAAAATATATTTAATAAAGATCGATAGCAATATATACTAGCAAACACAATCGTATTTCGGAAAAATATTTTAATGATGTTTTGAAATTCAAGCGATTTATTTATTTTGATTTTTTTTTTCAAAAGGATTATTCGTTTTGCTATTCTCTCCTTAAAAAATCGCTCTTTTGGCTTTGAACTCGCCACCAAACACACTATAAATGATTTATGGAGTTTTAGCTAAAATAATTCGAACATAATTTTTTATAATAAATTATTATATGTAAGCCATGCTTCACATATTTGAAAGTGACTTGTGTTAATGCACATCCAATAATTTAGACCATACAATAAAAAGGTAGGGCCCGTTGATTATTAATAAAAGTTTTCAGAGCGTTTTTTTCTAAAAAAATTCATAATTAAATTAAAGTTGTTTGGTTGAAAAGACATAGTATTCTGATAATTAATGAAACCCAAAAGGGTTTTCAAAAACGAAATTATTCCAATTATTTTTGGGTCTTCAATAGCATAGTCGAGATAGATTATTTTGATTTAGATAAAAAAAATATCGCGATAAAATGAAATGCTTATTTATTCTTCCGTGTCAAGTAAAAATATATAATAATATATTCGATTAAGATATTCTAACAAATTGATAGACTCGATGGCAAAATATGAGAATATTAATTCCTACGTAACTTATAGTGACCATAACCTTTTTTTAATTTTCTTTATTCTTTTTATTGAAAGCAATTGAGGACAAAAAATTGCCAAACTTAGAAATTTTTTAACATTAGTATTTTAATATAATTTTATCCTTAAATTTTGGCTTATATGTGACAAGTCAAGTCTTAATTTAAAATTTTATTTTTTCAATTAAATACAATCATATAAAATGAATGAGACGAATGAATATTGTTTTCTTTGTCTCATTTGATGCGGCTCATTTTTAAAATTACAAAAATGACTTTTCTAATGACAGTAAGAAAAATAAGTTTTACAAAATGTCAGTTCATATTGATTATATTCTCGTAAAATTTAACACACCTCATCTTTATCCCTACCCCTAACCCACCACCTCCCATAATCAATATTTTTTGCTGATGTATAAACACAAAAAAAAAAATAATAATTTATTTATTTTCTTGAAAATAAAAAAATATTTTCCGTCCTACCCAACCCCCATTAGTCAATTTTTTTTTTTTGTGGTATTTAATTATACAACAGTTGAATTAGCATATCAAGAAAAACAATCACTATCTTAAAAGTCGGTGATAAAAAAAAAATATAGGACTTATTCGTGTCTTTTCCTAAAAAAAAAATGGATCCCAAAATGATATATTTTTTTATTCTAAAATTCTGATATACTAGTTTTGCATATTATTTTGTGGAGCTCTTTGCTAGTTCTAGTACTAGGATTTTGAAAATATGTACTTTGGTGAAAAATCAATATTATTCCCTATGTTATCTTCATGGTCCCCTATTATTCAGTATCTGGTGTGCTTGAGTCTTCAAAACAGAATGATATTCTAGTTTTACTACTTTTTCCGATGCAGTTAGCTCTATTTCTTTATACAGTGGCATAGCCACATGGTGGTCAGGTTGTTGGAAAAAAAATACCGTATATACAAGTAATATGATACACGAAATAATTAAATAATATATTTTAGACACCCTTAATAGAACAAGCTGTTATAGGTATAGCCCAGTGGTTTCACCTGTCTCCGATCACTGACATTCGTCAAGCAGGCCAGAAATTGGTACAGTCGATAAGACTTTATACTATAACGAAGCATTCAAGAACTTGTTAATGCAATACTGGTATGTATTTCTGCAATTGAAGGCTTCCAAGTAAAGATATATCCATCAGGAATTTCCTATACAAAACCTACTTACTACAATGGCTATCTCTGTCCTTTCTGAGGTATTAACAACGTTGAAGATAGATCGATTATCATGTCCCCAACGACTCAAAACATTTACACCTCCAAAAGTGATCAGAAGAAGTTGGTTATGACAAATCAGGATGGCTTTTTACTCCTTTTTTGGGAAGATTTGGCGAGTACATCGTAGATTTCTCTTCTGCGTTTGTTGTTGTTGTTGTTGTTAAGGAGATTACTGGTATTGACGTTGTTTGTTTTGATGCTTGCTGGGCTCTTTCCCTGTGCATGTAGCACGTCCTGTACGAAGAATTTCAACTTCCATAATGTGGATTCACTCTGCATAAAGGTCAATACTTCATGTCATGTAAAGCAAGAGTAGATTAAGAACTAGAAATGCTGCATATATGAAATGATCTTGACCGATGACCTGAGCATTCATATCAAGTTCCACTTCTGTTGCTGTTGGTTGGAAAGTAGGATCATTCTGTGCCACAATCAATAGTGCCTTATTAAGATCTTCAGGAGACAGCTTTGTGAGCGCATTCCCAAGTTGTTTCCTGTCTTCTGTCGATATCTTTCTGAAATATGTATTAGAAACTTAGCGACAAACACTGCAGTAAACAATTCAAATCACATAAAAACAAAATATATAAATAAATCACATATGCAACACACATCTAAGCGAGTTGTTATAGAGGCTAGCCACATTCCCTGCCTCCTTGTTGAATCAGGAGCATGAGTGTGACATACTAATGTATCGCATAAGCATATCTATGGCCCAAATTGTACTTGGAGCATTTCCTGTTTGCCTGCTATGTTAGTGTTTCACCTTTCATTCTAAATTCGCTGATTATATGACTTCTACTTTTGCTATTAGATAGTATTTTTAACAAGTAATAACAAGTCTTATAAAAACTTCCATTAAGCCAGTGCATCAGGTGTAATTACAGATGGTGCAAATTCTCTCCTGTGTCTAGTATTATAGCAAGTGCAAATTCTCTACTGTGTCTAGTATTATAGCATCTGCATCTTGTACAATGACGGGTTTGTCCAACATACTTATTTTACCCTCCACATAAGCAAGCCAAACCAGAGCCAGGAGGCAAAACAAAAGAAGCGTCATTGTCGAAACCGTGTCATGAGCAGGCAATCACTATTGACTTTGATTTCCCAGCCAATGCTTATCCATCTCCTTACTATTGGAAAAAGGTCATAGCATAGATTTTTCCTTTACCATTTGAATTGTTTGTTCTTAATATATTACAATTTGCAACCAATTAACAGGCATTACAACTGCTCCCCTCCCTATCCAGGCACAAGACTCCAAAAATTCATTTCTTTTCCACCTTCCTTCATAACTGGGCCGACGTATAAGGCATTAGTTATATTTATTTCCAGTGTCTGACCATTTTTCCCAACAAAAAATCATGTTCATGGGGTTTTCACCAATTACTAGCACCATATGTTACGGGGATTTTCTTAAAAACACCCCAATGTTCAACAAGGAAAAAAGGGTTGTATCATAGAAACATCTATCATCTTTCAGACAAAACAGAGAAAATTCATGGATCATTTTAGGTAATATTTTGGATATATCTGGTAACCCATTCAATGAAAGGAAGGACTAGAGTACAAGGTATAATTATAAGCAATCAGATACTTTAAAATTAATAAATGCACAACTTAACTGAAGAGAGTTGTTTGTTAAAGTTCTAACCTGCATTTCTGAAGCACCATTTCCCTGAGTTCTTCCAGTTGCATGTCCACCTCATCAAGCTGGAATTCAAAAGATTAGTATAAGTTATTATCTACAGGGTGTTAAATTTAATGTGTGAAGAGGAAGATCCATAAACAGTTAGGCCAATATGACTAAACTTTTATGTTTGCGTGTAAAGGAATCTGAGCCTTAACTACCTCAATAGTTAAATCTTTAGCCATTTTTGCATGAGCAGCCTCTTGAGCGAGCTGCATATCCTGTTGGGCTTCTGCTTCCTCTTCCTTTCGCCGTTTTTCCTACGAGCAGTAGTTCTATATATTAATCTCTCAATCATTTACTTAAAAATCCGATTAATATCCTAATCTCATACAAGCATATTCTTGATGAAAAATTTCATTTAGCATATCAATAGCCTAGAAGAAAATGATTCAATTATCTTAGCAATTTACATGAGATGCTGAAGAAAAATACTATAGATAATACATGGATATGAGTCATACCTCTTCATCAACTTTGGGCAAAAGCTGCAACCATTTCTCCTCGAATTTGCCCAACAAGGTTTTCGCCATTACATGAACGTCATCCCTTTCCTCGTTATATTTCATTGCATTCTTAAATATTAGCCTAACATCTGCACATATCTCTCGGACATGCTTATAGCCAGAACCATCCTTTGCTTCCATCTTGTTTTTGATAGTACTGAAGTCCATAGGCTTCTCAATAACCTAGAAATCCCATGATGTATTAGCAGAAATAAAAGGAGCATATGATTCCTAAGAACATCATAGATACAATAAGTACACGGACAAGAAAATTCAAAGCTTTTACCTCATAGTAATCGTGCAATCCAAGACCCTTGACATCCACGGGTTCCATAAAAGGTTCTGCCCACTTGTGCTGAGTGATCTGACAATTAGACTAAGTAATGAGTATAAATAAATTTAACTGGAGCAAATCTACATTCGATCTTAAACAAGGTGCATCACCATAATATGCTCAGATGCCCTACCCTTCTTTCTTTTACCATTATTCCCTATGATAAGAAGAAATAAACTAAAGAAAGTTACAAAGACAGAGAAGGATGAAGGCTAAGATCAGACAAAATACATCTTTCAATTGGTAAATCAGCAAGCTTACTTGCAAAGGAGAGACAGGAAGAGAATGCATAATCAACAGCAGGGGAAGTACAATGATATGTACCTCCGTAGAAAAAGTAAAAAGAGAAAAACATCATCGGTACCAAAGAGTGAGCAACTGACATGAGGCATTTCAAAACTTTGTATACTCTTACAGGTAACAGGAAATCACAATGACAAAAAAAATACTAGCTTAACCGTATTAACATCTCTTCAACACTTATCAGGAGCTTCAATGTTTATCAGAAAACTTTCCATTCTGCAAATTCAGCATGTACCACTATTTAGTATTTTCTCAAACCTTTTCTCGTGTTCTTTACAGTACCGCTTCGGGATACAAAATGATTTCATCTAACAATCGTTAGAAGTTTGAAGGATCACAGAAGTTACGCTTTAGTAGCACACTAGCTTTAGACAGACAAAAAGGTGTCAAGGCACGGAAAAAACAATGAGATTACCTGACGTAATATAGTACCAAATTGGCGCATAAGTTCTTGCATTCTCCTGGAACCAGCTGCTTCTCTACGTGATGCATCGTGCTGCCGCCTTCTAAAGCTAGAAATCTGTTTCTCTTTGTCTTTCAGAATAGAGCCACCTCTTGGCGTGTTTGATTGTTTTTTACTAGTATTGGAATAGAAATGCTCAACCTCATTCAGTCTCTGCTCAAGCTGTTGATGCAACAAACTTGTGACCAGATTATATTTAAGAGCAATTGTAATCATGAAAACAGAAATACATGAGCTATCAGCAAATAGATGCTGAGAGATACTATCTTTTATATTGCAAATTCTGGGTAATAAACAGTTTGTGTGCTGGGAAAACAGAAATAGTCTGATGAGAGTAACAATACCAAGAGAAATAACATCTGCTATATTTTTTATGAACTACGAGCAAAAGCTTTCTAACAGAAATGATTTTTCAAAGAGCATTAAGAGTGAAGCTATGAGGTGATCTGATCACTTATGAAAGAAAATTTAGCTTAACAAGCAACCTTTTCCTGACTAAGATTGAAAGAAAAACAAACAGAAACAGGAAAAAATAAACTATAAAAGCAAAAATCCTATGGGTCACGCTCATACAATGGTAAATAGATTGCGTCTCTGATCAAGTAAATTCATAAATTCCTACCCCCCCCCCCCCGTGAGCCCAAGCCTTGTGCACTAATTTATCTGTTAACATGGTTTGGCTTCATTCCAATTGACCATGCTTTCCCTATTAGTTTCACCATATATGACTCCCAAGACAAGGTTTCAAAAACTGAAGATATTACGCTTATGGTCCCCTATATCTTCATTTTGCACGCTCTTGCCAAGGAATCTTGGTGGGTACCTAAGTGTATCTTCTTGTGTGGAGCATACTATCAAAAGAATGTTCTGATATTCTTTTTTCTCAATTTTCTTTAAGTAAAAAGGAACTTGAGAGATGCAATGGATAATCTCTTTGCCTTACACTTTCTCCTATTAGAATGCAGCTTTTGCACATAAAAAATTGTACATACTACAGGCAACCATAATGTAGATCAGAATGAACACTTCTATCAAGTGGACAATTTGAATGGTGTATCATCTAAAACAACTTGTACATCAACAAATTCGGTTATATGGATCAGGCTAACATTATACAAAATTTAAAAAAACATAGAAATAACAGTTGTTTTATTAAATATATATTAATAATTTATTACAGATAACACACTAGAAATAAGCTAGAAATAGCGTGTTAAGATCATGTGGACAAAATATATGATAATATGAAAAAACAACAATGTAAAGTACAATAGTAAAAAACAATCTCAAAGAATGTTTGAACAGATTTACTATCCATTTGGATGTCAACTAGCATACAACAACCAAGTCTACAATTTTCCTCAGCACCAATTACCTGATCAACCTTCCCAACCATTTCATCAACACTTCGACCAAAATTTTCAGAAGCAGCAGCATTGTCTTTCTGCTCTTGTATCGGGATGTCAGGAACTAAGCCATTTATATTCTCCATCTGATTAAGACATAAGCTTTATCTTAGCTGAAATTGATTGACTTTGTTTCAGCACAAAAAAAAAACTTAAACCCAAAATCTAGAGAAACTACACCACTTTAATAAGGTCAACAAGATAAACCTTAATCGCAATAACATTTTCACTACTTCAGAACCTGTCACATTAAATAAGCTAAAACCTCACTGAATTTGCAAAATTTTCACATAATAGTGGATGTTTATAAGGATCCTACATGACTTGAAATTTACACATTCACATTTAATGGCCTAATTTTTATTTTTATCTTCTCTATGATAAAAATGTTAGAAAAGCTACCACTTATTATCCTCAAAAGAGAGTAGTACATTGCACAATTTTGCAGCCAATAACGAATGGAAAGTAAATGAAATGCATACTCTTCCCATCAAATACATTTCTTTATGCTATCTGTACTAGGACTAGTCCTCTTAAGCTACGTTTCAATTCATGTTTCTTGGGTTCTCTTAATTTGCTTCTTTCCTTCTTCTTTTTTAAATGGTAAATATTATAGATGTTAAAAGTCAGCACTAAGAAGTTGCTGCAGTTACATCCAAAAGACAGCAAAAAAGAACATCCTGTCTATCCATACAAAAGATTCCAAATGACTCTTTGTATTTCTGTGTTCAAGTTGATACTTGCGATATTGGCTTCTCGTCCTCTCTTATACTCTTCCTGTCAACAATTCTTTTTCTCGTGTATTTGTCTGTTTGTTTCCTATTCTCAAATCTAAATTCACGGGCAGATTCTTGGAAAATAAAAAGATGACCCTAGCTATTGAAGCTCATTATAAGCAAAGTTATCACATTAATGGCAGCAAATTAACTCTTTTTATCGACAATTAATCAACAACTGGATATCAATTTTGCAATTGATCAGTGAATATGTTAAAATACGTACTCAATCCTATGTATAAGATAATTTTGCATTTCAAATTGTGCGCTTCGCTTCGAACAATAGTTCGTTGTGCTGCTTATTTCTGGATTAAAGACCCAGAACATTGCCTCTTTTTTGAGCTTTTCAGTTTTTTTTCGAAATACTGAGTTAGACAGTCTTCTTTCGAGTCGAGCATCTATCGGAAACAGATTCTATAGCCTCTACCCTACAAAGGTAGACGACATCCTACCCCTCTCTAGACCCCGCTTGTGGGACTACACTTGGTTATATTGTTGTTGTTGAATTATACAGTTTTAAGAGCTGATTTAACCCACCCACCACCCAACCACACACCAAAGCACTACAGAAAAAAAAAAAAAACTTTCACAATTTGATAGTTCTACCCTTAAAAATTATCGAAGAAAGAAAAAAGGACTAGGGTTTTGTTAAAACAAAGATGAAATCTTTATTATTATATATATGTATTGAACTTACAGCTCAAACTTCGCCGGTCGCCGTAGTAGATCGGAGAAAAGCAACGGGTTGTGCCGCCGATGAAGGAGATTGGTAACCGGTGGAGTGGACGGTTGTCAGATGATTTTTGAGTATGCCTTGGGTTTTGGATTTATTTTTTATTTTTTTTTGGAAAAACTACTTAATAATACATATACCATATATTTTTAAAAGTTAAATTAGATATACAAATCTCTTCAACATGAAAATAAATAAATGGAAAACTTACATAAATATATTATATTAAAAAATATTTACCATTTATAGCAATAACATTTTTTTTCACTTGATCACTTCTAATACATTTATAATATAGTTTTAATACATATTACAAAGAATAATTTATTGTTCACATATAATACAAGTTTTATTGATGGATAATACATTTATCACACATTTTAATACACTTATAATACAATGTGTCAATTTCTTACCAAACAAACATAATATATTAAAAAAAAATTATAATACATATATATTGCATACATAATTCACTTAAACACATGTTGTAGATTTAACATAGTATTGCTATATATTGATATAAATGATAATAAATAAAAAGTATCGCTAAAATCAATAATTATTTATTAAAATGTACTCATCCAAGTAACTTTTTCATAAATAATTATCTTAAAATCTAATCTCCTTGATTAATGGGACACTAACAATTCAAAATTTTCTTTCTATCAGATCACACCATCGTTTTCCATCCCAATCCCATTTTCCCGTATGTATCTAACCCCCACCCCATGTAATTCACACATTCATAACTACTTATTGATAATCATCATGGTGTGATCCCAAATGGAAAGCGTTAATGGAGAGTTATTGGGGCCTTGATCCTGCTGAGAGGCCATCATTCTCATAAATCTCTCAGAAATTGAGACTATGGCAGCGACAATGAATGTCTAATGATATTGTTTTAGGACTTACCATACTCGCTCCTTCCAAGATAGTCATTTACATTTCGTTCAATTTTTCGCTCATATTCTAATGTATCTCGATTTTTACCACTTTCATGTTTTCATGTATTTGAATAATGTAAACTTCATATTCTTCATCAATTCTTCTTTTGTATCTTAAAGTTCCGAATATTTCGTCGTTGAGATACATATATTCATAGATTTGAACAGTCGAGATACACAATTTATTACTTTGAATTAAAGGGTGTAACTTATTTCCTTCTATAATTTTCATATTCGATTTCAGAGATCCATGAACCGGAATGCCTCAACAATACTGTTATTTTCACTACTTTCATGTATTTGGTATTGTAAACTTCATCTTCTTCATCAATTCCTTTCTTTGTATCTTAAAGTTTTGAATATTTCGTCATTGAGATACATGTATCATTACTCGTGAGATACATGTATCCATCGGTTTTAAGTCAAGATACACAATTTATTACTTCGAATTAAAGGGTGTAACTTGTTTCCTTCTATAATTTTCATATTCGATTTTAGATATTCATGAACACGAATGCCTTAACACCAGATCACTATTAAAGGTTAAATAATTTATTTACCAATAAAGATTAGAATTAGATTTGAGTATCTTAAGTTGGAATTTCCTTCATAGTTGGTGACAGATGGACAGGGTTTTTTCTTGAACTCTATAGTAACACACAACAAGATTAGATTATATATTAAAACTGATAATACTGTGATATTGAGAGTAAAACAAAAATGAAGATGAAGTATATAATTTCAGAATTACTGATGTTTATGATTTAGATATCATATTAGAACTGATAATAGTTAATACAAAAGGATCCACTAAATCCGTTTTGTTTGTTAATACCTCATTATTTACTCCTTTAATTAAAGAATTAAGTTACACAATTCAATTCAAATAAATTAAATCATGTATCTCGTTCTTTTAAATCGGCTAGATACATGTATCTAACGGCATATGGTACATGTATCTGATAGCTGGAAGTGGTATAGAAAGTAATATTAAAAACTAAGTAATGGAATTTATGTAGTTTACCGTTTTTTCTTCTTCAAGGATTTATACTAAAAGGATTTAAACTACCATCAAAATAATTTTAAAATAAAAAATCACATTAATAAAATAATTTTGATAAGAATGTAATATCAAAACTTAAATGTAAGATTAATAGAGCGATCGTGAAATCAATTATGTTGTATTGGACAGAGTATTGACCAGCTAAAAACTCTTATTTTATGTTCGGAGGATGAGAGTTATGAAAAGTAGGATCTTGAGATGGATGTGTGGACATACTAAAAAACAAGTAATGAAGGAAAAAAAGATTAAATTATATTGACAGAAAGAATCGAAAAGGAAAAAGAGGAGGAAAAAAACAAGGGACTAAGCAATGAAGTGAGATTTGAAACACCTTCAATTACAAATGTCACAGTTTGGACATATGAAAGACCGAGGAAATGCACAAATACCTCTGAGAAATGAATATTGATGAATTTAAAAAGAAGTAGATGCATCATCAAATGCGTAAATAAAATTTAGGCCAAACACATACACAATCCCTTAAACTTGGCCCCATTTTTCATTTTGGCACTCCAACTTAGCCTTGTTCCATTTTAACCCTTAAACTCCATTTTTTCTGTTCCATTTTAACACGAAATACTATTTTTATGATTTCTTTATTTTATATATATTCTTCAAATGCAACTTCTTATTTTAAATTGATACGTGTCAGTTAATTTTAGTTAAAAAAATTAAAAATTAACAAAAAATAATTCGTTTTAAAAAATAATAATTT
>JAJOOO010019163.1:0-19903 GCA_029582685.1 Solanum piurae | reverse complement strand
AAACCTTATTTAGATATGTTTGTTATCGTCTTCATTGATGACATACTAATCTATTCAAGGAATGAAGAAGATCATGCTAGCCATCTCAAAATAGTTCTTCAGACTTTGAAGGATAAGGAGTTATATGCTAAGTTCTCTAAATGTGAGTGTTGGCTCGAGTCTGTTGCATTCTTGGGCCATATAGTTTCTGGTGATGGAATTAGAGTTGATACCCAAAAGATAGAGGTAGTGCAGAATTGGCCTAGACCCACATCTCCAATTGATATTAGGAGTTTCTTGGGTTTGGCTGGCTATTATAGAAGGTTTGTAGAGGGGTTCTCATCCATTTCGTCTCCTTTGACCAAGTTGACTCAGAAAATAGTGAAGTTTCAATGGTCTGAAGCTTGTGATAAAAGCTTTCAGGAATTGAAAAAGAGGTTGACTATTGCCCAGTGTTAACCTTACCAGAAGGTACTCAAGGTTTTGTCATGTACTGTGATGCGTCTAGAGTGGGTTTGGGTTGTGTATTAATGAAGAATGACAAGGTTATAGCTTATGCCTCCAAACAGTTGAAAGTTCGTGAGAAAAATTACCTAACCCATGACCTAGAGTTGGCTACTGTAGTATTTGCTTTGAATATATGGCGTCATTATTTGTATGGTGTTCATGTTGATGTATTCACTGATCACAATAGTCTTCAGTATGTGTTTACTCAGAAAGAGCTTAATCTCAGACAAAGGAGGTGGTTAGAGTTACTCAAAAATTATGACATGAGTATTCTTTACCACCCAGGTAAGGCTAATGTTGTTGTTCATGCCATAAGCAGGTTTTCTATGGGTAGTACCACCCATGTTGAGGAAGAAAAGAGAGAGTTAGCGAAAGATGTGCATAGACTTGCACGCTTAGGAGTCCAACTGATGGATTCCACAGAAGGAGGAGTAGTGGTGATGAATGGGGCTGAATCTTCATTAGTGTCAGAAGTGAAAGAAAAGCAAGACCAAGATCCCATTTTTCTTGAATTGAAGGCGAATGTTCATAAGCAAAAGGTATTTGCTTTTGAACAAGGGGGAGATGGCGTATTAAGATATCAAGGTAGATTGTGTGTACCAATGGTGGGTGGACTCCAATAGAAGATCATGGAGAAAGCTCATAGCTCCAGATATTCCATTCATCTATGTTCCACAAAGATGTATCGCAATTTGTGAAAAGTCTATTGATGGAGCAGCATGAAAAAGGGCCTTGCGGAATTTGTTGCCAAGTGTCCAAATTGTCAACAAGTTAAAGTAGAGCATCAAAGGCCCGGTGGTTTGGCCGAGAATATAGAACTTCTAGAATGAAAGTGGGAGATGATTAATATGGACTTCATCACAGGTTTACCAAGGTCTCTCAAGCAACATGATTCTATTTGGGTGATTGTCGATAGAATGACAAAATCAATCCATTTTTTGTTGGTAAAGACTACCCATTCAGCAAAAGACTATGCTAAATTATATCTTCAAGAGGTGGTAAGACTTCATGGGGTTCTGGTCTCCATTATTTCAGACAGAGGTGCGCAATTTACTGCACAGTTTTGGAAGTCATTCCAAAAAGACTTAGGTTCAAAGGTGAACTTAAGTACTGCCTTTCATCCTCAGACAGATGGTCAAGCAGAGCACACTATTCAGACCTTAGAGGATATGTTGAGGGCTTGTGTAATTGACTTCAAAGGCAATTGGGATTATCACCTACCCCTTATCGAATTTGCTTACAACAATAGTTACCACTCTAGCATCCAAATGGCTCATTTTGAAGCTCTTTATGGGAGAAGATGCAGATATCCTATTGGATGATTTGAAGTTGGTGAAGCAGGGTTGATAGGACCAGATTTAGTCTGTCAAGCTATGGAGAAGGTGATGTTTGCGTAATCAAGACACACCTTCCAATTCAAGTGTCTACGATCGTATAATAGTAATATAATCCAACCGAATGGGTTGGGGTCGAGTCCCAAGGGAGTGGTTTTGAGAATTAATAGAAAAATAAAATTAAGTTCTAATTAGTCATAGCTATAAATATTATTGAATATAAACATACTAAATCTAAAGGGATGACGCAAGCGTCAATTATCAATGGGTTTTTTTTATTAATTAACAACTAAAAACAACAAAAATATATGAAAATGAGATAGAGAAACGGGATTCTTGGGATGTGATAGGAACATGGGATAGACTAAATTATCGGGTACATGCTTTTGATAGTTAATTGTTGAGTATTTGTGACTAGGCTAGACTATAGTTGGGGTAACTTCTCTCTCGAGCAACTTACCCCGAATCAACTTGGTTTCTCTCGAACACCGAGTTGCCGCATTAAGCACAGCCTCCGCCTTAGTACATTCACTCTCTCAAGCTGAATATGTGGGAGAAGGACTAGGACTCACTCTCTCGAGCTGAACCCATGTCGACCCAATACCACCGGCTATCAATTTAGTAGTCTTAGTTTTACGACCTCTCTCTCGAGCAAGCCAAAAACACTAAGATGAAATCGTATTCGCAACTACAATTCCATTAAGTTCATACACAACTACTAAACGAAATCACATCTAAACAACAAATAAACCATCAATAAGCAAGACCCAACAGATAATCTAACCCATATTTACAAAATCACACCCCAAGAATTGGGGTTTTAGCTAGACATGTAACCGAGATAAAAATTTATACCAATATTAGTTTTTATCAACTAGGTATGGAAGATTAAGTCTTAAAACACGTAAAGAGTGAGGAATCTTTGAGACCCAAGTCCAATTTCTTGGAGATGAAACCCTTTGAATCTTTAAGGTCTAAGAACAATGTCTCTTTACTTGAAACTTAGAAAAATAAAATGTTGTATCTAAAATTGCCTACTGAAATAAAATTTGAACAAGTATTTATAGGTGTCAAAAAGTGTGATGCGAAGGATCACCCGGCGCAGTTAGTCGGGATCGCCAATGCACTTGGTGATCCGCCATTTGGCCTGCTTCATCGTCTTTCAGCTCTTGCCTTCAGCATCTTCGCATTCTGGATCATTGGTCGGTATAGTACTGCTTCGCAGAACTGATCGGCGACATGCCGACTGCTCCATTTCATCGCCAACTTGACCTTTTCCTTCAAGGCTCAGCATACTGGAACAAAAGGCGATCTCCAGTCCCACCGGCGACTCGCCAACTGGGCTCGGTGATCTTTAGGCCTTCATTTCTTCGTTCTTTTCAGCCGTCTTGTTCCTTCTTGCCAAGTAGTATCCATGCTTTGCCTCAAACTCTAAATACCTGAAACTTAAGGATTTTCATCAGATATTGAGACAAAATATGAATTTGAGGACACTAATTCTATCAAAATATAACCCTAAATGAGTCCAATTTGTGGACTCATCAACACACTCAACTTAAACTTTTGCTTGTCCTCAAGTAAAACTCAAGTTCAACAGTTCAAAAAGGGATGCCTCAAATAGTGCTAAACAAGACTTAATCATGAATGTACACAACAAGACTCAACTTACTCATGCAAGGATCAATTGTATACTCAAGGACTCAAGTTGTGACACACCATTATCAAAGATTCTCAAGCTCGCAATACTTGCTTCAAATGCAAGTTCAAGCTGAACTAAAGTACTCGAATGCCCTCACACACAGGATGATTCCATATCCACACAAAAGTTTAATCATTTAGAGTTCCAGAATCAAATGCAACACTCACTCTCACAAAGAAAAACACAATGCATGCTTTCACCCATAGGTTTGCCCGTATTTTCCAATAAACAATTGATTTAGCTCACTTAAGATCAAAAAGGTCTTTTCAAAGCTTGTAATGGGGCTAAGCGCAAAGGTATGGTCATTTAGGTTCAGTGGCTATAGTACTCATGAAATAAGGATTGAACAACATTCCCTTTCATCTTCTTTCATCATTTTCTTTAGTGCTCACATGTAGTCCCATTCTTTACCTCCCATGTATAGTTGGAAACCCCAATTTCTTAATATTTTCATAACTTTATTCCACAACTTTTTCATTCTTTTTCTTTTTCTTTCTTTTCTTCCTTTTTTTTTGGAGGGGTTCCATTTTTCACAGAATCATAGGTAGAAGGGACTTTTTGCACTTCTTGATTTTCCCTTCCCTTTTAATCACACCCTTTAGCCTAAGTTGGCTATTCAACTAACCATAACTTCATGAGGATTACGGGTGATGGATAAAGAAAGGTCATTGTTTTCATCAAGTTATTTCCAAAGAAAGGTAAGGCTCAAGGGGTGTTCAAAAGCGGTTCACACACTCACAAAGTAGGCCACAAAAGAGGTATATGTCAAATGACTTACACTCTTCGAAGTTGCCTGAGATTATATCAAGAGATAGCCTTACTTAGTCGACCGTACCAACGGGGCAAATTCTAGGTGTTTTCATGCATGGTTCACAGTAAGCTCATCACACAAGGCATCGACACCAAAGTCAAACAAGACTCTACACTTTCGCTAGCATGCAATGCTCATCACAAAAGAATCAATTTGATACTTGGCTAGTCACAACGAGATGAAAAGAGTTCACATATTAACTATGTAACTTCACTTAGTCTCATCGTAGCCGCACATTCATGTTTGTTTGATTATGAGCACTATTTGAGTAATCGATATTATTCAAAACCAAGACTCAAATTTGCTAAAGAACAGCCACATTCCACACGTACAAGAGGTGGCAAAAATATTTTGGAATGGTCTAAATCATTTGCAATTTAAAGTAAAAGGAGTCACAAGCTCAAACCTTCCACGAAAAATAGTATAAAACACAACATTATGATTCACAACCCAACAAGAATATAGCGCACATAAAGGTGGGCCACACCCCACCACAATTAAAATAATTTGTCCTCAAATGCAAATAAAAATTATCCAACAGTGAAATAAAGCAAAACAGAGAGGGAGGTAAAGAGAGGATCATGTATATGTAGTCTCTCCATCTGTCTGGGCATCAGTGCCCGGTGCATATGTATGGATTTGGGCTTCAGTGACCGGAGTCACCTCGGAAGATCCGGCAGTGCCGAACTTACTAAGATTGTCTAAGTCTGCAGCCGCGAAAAAGGAATGGACCATTGTGTAGAGTCCCCGTGCCCATGAGGGGATATGGGGGTCTCGTGGATTAGTCTTCCTGTTAGCACTAGGCTTCTTGCCTTTTCCTTTGTTTCCAGGTAGATGTTCTTGCTTTTCCTTCTTGGGAGGATTCGACCTTCTGCTCTCTGATTGAGAATCCCCTGCTCATATCAGTCGGGGAGGCATGATTCTCCCTGCAACTTTAGGTCTAGCCATGTTTGCAAAGCTTCGAGGTAAAGTTAGAAAATATTCTACAAAAAACACAGACATTCATTTGCAGGCAGACTTGCCAATTCTTTCAGCGAGTAAGGAGTTGTCCACCGAAGGTTACAGTGCAGCAAAGGTTCAGGGGGGCAGACAAAGGGCAATCAAGAATACTTTCGGTGAGTCGTCGATTGCTTTCGGTGACCTCAGGCTTCTTACCGAAAGTTACATAATCAAACAACATATATAGCATGAATTTTAAGGTGTTAAGGGGTGATTTGGTAAACCGCCGATTGGTTAGGCGAGCTCGATCCAGCTAGTCAAATGGCCCAATATGCTTATTTTCAATGCACCTTCTCGAATTCAACCCCGCAACCCCCGAAAACACAATTAAAGCACACACATCACAAATTTGACTAAGACCCATAACATACAAGCACCACCCATAGCAAATAAATTCATCTTAACGCACTAGAAAATAGAATTTCCATATTTAAGGCAATACATGCAGAGCTATCGAATGGAATCAGGCAATTAAGCACTCTAATCCTATCAGACAGGCCCAGCACAAATCAATACAATAAGCCCAATTGCATAAGAGAACAAATTTTTCAAAGTATCCTCGGGGTTCGGGAAAACCAACATTTTATGCCGATCAACGTTCTTTGAAATGCTAGGAGGCAATGTAATCCCAAGTTCAGTCACCAATTAATCAACTAAAATACTAAGAAGATGCGAAAAATTTGGAAATATTAAGTAGGTGCGATTTTGCGAAGGTCGAGAGTGAGGGGAAATAAAGGGGTTGAAAATTTAAACATATGGCTTTATAAAAACTACCCAGATCTCGCCCATTCGACGATGTTAGTATTGCTCGCCAAGTGATCACTTAGCTCGCCGAATGGTCACTTAGCTCGCCGAGTTTTATAGGACCTTCAATCAAAGTGAGGGTCCAAATGGCGGTTTACATCGGGATCGCCGACCTGTTCGGCGATTCGCTGAATGGACTTTTAGTTTGCCAAATGCAATATCCACACACTCTCCACACTTTGACCTGCACAATTAACACACCATTATTTATAAGACAAAAGTAAAGCATTTAAGACCTTGGGTTTCCTCCCAAGAAGTGCCTTAGCTAACGTCGTGGCCCGACACAAGTCCTTACTCACTCTCCATCATTAGGGTTGGCCCTAGTGTTACTAGGTAACCTCAATAGTTCATTTGAGTGGAGAGGGGGAACTGCATAACTCATGAGTGTCCTGATCAGCTGGATCGATCTAGAATGAGAGCCAATCATCTGATTTAACACTTCAATATTCTCCTTCATCTCTTCCAACACTCGATCTTGTTGGGTGATCTTTTGGAGAATGATTTGTAGTGTGTCCTCGACACGATTGTTCTCCCTGTCTCTAGACTTTTTCTGCTCATGAGAGGGTATGTACCTCCATTGACTTTTGCACTGGTCCTCCACATCTGATATTTTGGTAGCCAAATCGTTCAGCTGAGTTACCAGTACGGTTAACTTAAAGTCCCTCTCGACTTCTTTATTCATCTTAGCCAATTTGCTACTATTTCCCTCAGCCATTCTCAGGGTATCTGCCTACAACAACTCCAAGAAAAACAAAACTAAAAATACAGTTAGTAAAATACGAATAAGTAGAACAAGAATTTTTACTAAACTAAAAATTCTCAAATAACACCACTCCTCGGCAGCGGCGCCATTTTGATGTTTGCGTAATCAAGACACACCTTCCAATTCAAGTGTCCACGATCGTACAATAGTAATATAACCCAACTTAATGGGTTGGGGTCGAGTCCCAAGGGAGTGGTTTCGAGAATTAATAGAAAAATAAAATTAAGTTCTAATTAGTCATAGTTATAATCATTATCGAATATAAACATACTATATCTAAATGGGTGACGCAAGCGTCAATTATCAATGGGGGGTTTTGTATTTATTAACAACTAAAAACAGCAAAAATATACGAAAACAAGATAGAGAGACGGGATTCTTGGGATGTGATAGGAACATGGCATAGACTAAATTATCAGGTACATGCTTTTGATAGTAAATTGTTAAGTATTTGTGACTAGGCTATACTATAGTGGGGTTAAGTTCTCTCTCAAGCAACTTACCCCAAATCAACTCAGTTTCTCTCGAACATCGAGTTACCGCATTAAGCACAGCCTCCGCCTTAGCACATTCACTCTCTCGAGCTGAATGTGTGGGAGAAGGACTAGGATTCACTCTCTCGAGCTGAACTCATGTCGACCCAATACCACCGGCTATCAATTTAGTAGTCTTAGTTTTACGACCTCTCACTCGAGCAAGCTAAAAACACTAAGATGAAATCGTATTTGCAATTACAATTCCACTGTCAAAAATTGTGTTGCGAAGGGTCACCCAGTGCAGTTAGTCAGGATTGCCAATGCACTTGGTGATCCGTCCTTTGGTCTGTTTCATCGCCTTTCAGCTCTTGTCTTCAGCATCTTTGCGTTCTGGATCATTGGGCGGTATAGTACTGCTTCACGAAACTGATTGGTGACGCGCCGACTGCTCTATTTCATCGCCAACTTGACCTCTTCCTTTAAGGCTCAGCACACTGGAACAAAAGGCGATCTTCAGGCCCATCGGCGACTCGCCAACTGGGCTCGGCGATCTTCAGGCCTTCATTTCTTCGTTCTTTTCAGCCGCCTTGTTCCTTCTTGCCAAGTGGTATCCATACTTTGCCTCAAACTCTAAATACCTGAAACTTAAGGATTTTCATCAGATATTGAGACAAAATATGCATTTGAGGACACTACTTCTATCAAAATATAGCCCTAAATGAGTCCAATTTGTGGACTGATCAGAAGGTGAAAGTGATTCAAGAGAGGTTGAAAACGGCACAGAGTCGTCAGAAATCCTACACTAATCTTAGGAGAAGGGAGTTAGACTTTGAAGTAGATGATTGGGTGTATTTGAAAGTTTCACCCATGAAGGGCGTTATGAGATTTGGTAAGAAGGGGAGTCCCCGGTATATTGGACCTTATCGAATAGCCAAGAGGGTTGGCAAAGTAGCTTATGAATTGGAGCTACCACAAGAGTTAGCAGCGGTTCATCCGGCATTTCACAACTCCATGTTGAAGAAATGCATGGGCTATCCTTCATTGATCATACCAATCGAAGATATTGGGATCAAGGATAACTTGTCTTATGAGGAAATTCATGTTCAGATTTTAGATCGCCAAGTTCTCAAGTTGAGAACAAAAGAGGTAGCATCAGTCAAAGTCCTTTGGAGGAACCAATTTGGTAAAGAAGCTACTTGGGAAGCTGAAGAGGATATGAAGAAGAGATATCCACATCTCTTCGAATCCGGAGAAGTTTTGAATTAAGGTACCAATACTTTTCTTGGTTTTTATTTGTAAGTTAGCATGTTGTAATAATTGCATTGCTTGATTGGGTGTTTGAGCTAAATGTTGCATGTTACGCCATTAGCCTAGTAAGAATAATTTCATTCGAGGAATAAATTTCCCAAGGGGGAGATATTGTAACATCTCAAAAATTGAAATAACTAGGAAGGACTTCATAAATGGCAATAGTCATTTTTGGAAATAATGAAAATCTGGAAATTTATTTAAGATTAGAATAAGTTGAGTTTTTGGTCAACTTCAAATGGCCATAACTCCTAGATCAGGATGAGTTAGGTATACTTCCAAATATGGTAGGAAATTATCTGGAATAATATTTCCAACGCCGCTGAGTTTGCGCAATTCCGAGTTCGTATGAGTGAGATATTCCCTTGGGAAGTTGGGTTGTTCGAATAAGGAAAGTCCTATCCGAATTTTGGAAGGGTAATTTAGTCTTTTCCTTACCCAATTACTTTAATTCATTTTTAGGAGTTTAATTGGGGTAAATTCAGATTTTAGTCAGTTTAGAAAAGTTGAAGTTCACGCTAGGGCTTGGAGAAAAGAGAAAAAAGGAGAAAGAAGAAGAGAAATCAAGAAATCGTCAAGAACGTTCGAGTTTAGCTTGTGGATTTCGTCAAGGGATGATCCCTACGAGGTATGTGAGATCACATAGCGATGGTTTAGTTCACCCACACCGCAATCATGATTCAATTCAGCAAAGTTTATTAGATTCGAAAGTAAATCCCTTGAATTCTTGATGAAGTTCGTTTGAATCCTTGTGGGTTGTGTTGTTGGAGTTTGCTTGAGATTGATTCATGTTTTTAATTGTGTCTTTGAGTAGAATCTGATATATATTGAGGGTATAAATGATTCTAAGTGTTTGGGGAAAGAACCAATTGAGTTTAGAGGGTTTAGAGATGAAAAACGGAGAAGAAAAGTCGTCAAACACCTGGGGATAACGGTGGGGGATCGCGCCAGCCAGCGCCCTCCAGACCAGTCCCTGAATGTTATGTTGAGGGCTGGCTCCCCGCGCCTCTCAAAGCGCTAGGGACGCCAGTTCTCCCCATTCGTCCCCTATCTTTTCGTACTTGTTCCTTAGCAATGTACCTATGTTTCTTAGTTGATTCCAGCATTCTTAGGTACATCTAAACATCAAGAAATCATCCATCAACATGAGATCATGAACCTTGAATCCATATTCAATTCAAGGAAAGTTAAGAGTCAAGTCTAGAAGTTAAGAAGCAAGTCAAGAGAAGTTTATAAAGTTTTCAATAGTCTTTCACAAATGTTTTAACTTTGTTTTAAGACTTAAGTTTCAAGTTAAGCAAAGAGTAAATAGTTGAGTTCATTTCTCAAAAAGTTATAAGGGAACTAAGTATTCCCAAGAGTTTAAAATGTTTTTACATTTGAACAAGAAAGGGAAACACCGATTTCCAAGAGAGCTTTTAAGCTAAAGTTTTGAGTAATTATCTCAAACCAAAGAAAGAAGTTTTGATTTTAAATCATATGAGCTAAGTATATTTTGGGAGTAGTATTGAGAACCGATATGGGGATGCAAGTTCATATTAACTCAAGTTTCCATAAACCATGTAGCCATCATGGGTAGTAAAGGGTCATACTTTGTAGATGACTCCTTAAGTTGCTTTTTAGCATAAACTAGTGGATCCACTTAGTTAAGCGTTCTATATGACGGAAAAGTATAGGACAGTTCTGGTAGCGTGGGCAAGACGTTGTATCACCACTTAGGCTCATAGTGATGGTTGTCGGTTAGAGAATCTCCCATAGAAATTATATTACTTTATTATATGAATAAAGTTGATTCTGTTATTGTTTTTTCTTTAACGAACTAAGTTGTTTTCCACTGTTTTTACAAGCTTTCTATATATTGCATATGATTTATTGCTTTATATTGAGTTAAGTTATTCAGGAGTTGAGTAAAGTCAAAGTAAGTGTTCTTTTCAGATTCTTTTCAAGTCTATGTTGTGTTTAGCATTCCAACTCGCATACTCGTACATTTAATGTACTGATGCCAGTTGGTCTGCATCTTCTTATGATGCAGACACAGGTAACCAGGATCAGCACCCAGCGCCTCGTTGATCCAGTTGAGCACTCAGAGTCAGTTGGTGAGCCTCCTTGCATTCCGGAGGACTCCTTTTACTTTGCTTTCAGTATTTCATTGTTAGGATGATCGGGGGTCTTGTCCCAACATCCCTCTTTGTTTTAGAGGCTTCATAGACAGTCAGACAGTTAGTAGTTCAGTTGTCTTTACATTATCATTTCATATGTTAAGACTTGAGTTGCCATTTTGGCCAAGTTGAATGTTGACTTTTAAACATTCTAAGTTATTTTATTAAACAATTGAGTAGGTGCATTTGATTATTGTAATAATGCTTAGAGTCTTCCGCTGAGTAAGTAAGCCAGGCCAAGGGTTCGCTTAGGGCCATCAATAGTTCTCGAGTGTCAGCCACATCCGGGATGTGGGCTCGGGGAGTGACTGTATATATTTAGTAAGTTGTCATATATATTAATACGTCGTTGTTGTAAATAAAAAAGAGTAGATTGATATTCTGTAAATTGAAATGTTAAATTAAATATTCTTGTAAGTTTCCCTACTTAAAAATGGGTCAAGGCCCAAAACATATTAAAATGGGGGCCCAACTTCATATTTTTAGAAGCAAAATTATGAAACTTGTCAAAATTAGCAACTTATTTATTGAAAATAGTTATATTTTAAAAATATTATAAAAAAGAGCAATATCTTGTTTATAAGAAAACCCCTTCTCCTCTTTCTGTTGCATCTCCTCCCTCTCTCTTGCCCTCTCCTCTTTCCCTTGCATCTCTTCCCTCTCTCTTGCCCTCTCCTCTCTCGCCCTCTCTCTCTTTGTTTTTCTCTCTCCTGCTAATAAGAAGAAATGTATTCAAATGTTTTATGTATCAATTGTATTCAATTAGATATATGTGAGAATTTTGTGTTTTATTT
Organism: Solanum piurae; assembly: GCA_029582685.1. Taxonomy (NCBI): domain Eukaryota; kingdom Viridiplantae; phylum Streptophyta; class Magnoliopsida; order Solanales; family Solanaceae; genus Solanum; species Solanum piurae. Next base: position 8,270 of record JAJOOO010019163.1, on the reverse strand, counting down.
CAGTTGTATTCGAAAAACTATATTTTGTATTTTTGTATCAATTGTATTTGTATTCATACGAACACAATATGTGTTCATCCTCTCTGTCAAGTGTAATTGTATCCAATCAAGGAAAGGATGAATATGGTTGTATTCATTGTATTTAAACTTCAATTGATACAAAATAAATCAAGAATACAACGCAAAATAAATACAAAATATAATGGGTTGTATTTCAAATACAATTGATACAAAATAAATACAGAATACAATGCAAAAGAAAATACAAAATATAATCCTCTCTCCTCCCTCTCTCGATCTTGCTCGCCTCTCTCCTCTCTCTCGATCACGTCTCTCAGTCTTCTCTTGATCTCGCTCACCTCTATCGATCTCGCTCGCCTCTCTCATCCTCCTCTCAATCTCGCTCGCCTTTCTCCTTCCTCTCTTGATCTCGCTCGCCTCTCTCCTCCCTAACTCGATCTTGTGCAACTCTATCCTCCCTCTCTCGATCTCACTCGCATCTCTCCACCCTATCTTAATCTAGCTCGCCTCGCTCCTCCGTATCTCAATCTCGCCCACCTCTATCTTCTCTCTCTCAATCTGGCTCGCCTCTCTCCTCTCTCTCAATTTTGCTCGCCTCTCTCCTCTTAATATATATTCATTTTGATATAAATTAGTTTGTATTTATATATTTTTTTCTCCAAAATCTGTGAAAAACTACACTCTCTCCCAAATCTCACTCAACTCGACCTCCCTCCTCCCCTAACATTTGCTATTATTCGTAATTAAGTAAACTATAGCTATAGAGTGCCTAATATTTGTTATTTTTAAAAGTTTCCCTTTTAGGAAACAATTCAAACTTGTATTTAGTCGAAGCTCCAATATGGGCTGCAAAGACCAGGGAAAGCAAAAAAAAAAGTCTTTAGTAACTTATTTATCCTAACAAACAAGCAGCATAACTTTGTCTTGTAATACCCCAGTCAGAATTCGTAGTTCAACCCTATTTCATTTGCCCTTGATCTAACCATTTCACCCCTCTTTCTCTCGATTTTTTTTTGTTTTTTCAAAATTGTATTAATGTATAAATTATACTCTTGACTGAGACAGAGCGTAACTCAACATATATTATTACAGTATATCGTATAATGTTACATTATATTGTTGAAAAAGGTGTATAATGGTATATCATATTGTTGTGTACCATTAAGAAGTGCTAGCTAGTTTAGAGGTGAGTTATGCAGAGGTATTAAATCATTTATAAGTGATATCATGTTTGTAGCTAGTTAGAAAGTAAGTTATTCGTGTATAAAATTAGGAAAAACTACATATTTACATAAACATTCCTATCATATTCACTAATTCTCCTATATTTAAAAAAAAAATACATATTATCTCACTAATTTATAATTCCATACCATATTTCCGGTCAGATACACCTAGTTGCATGCATTTATGCTACCATTTACACTCTGAAATACACATTCATTGGAAGAGAGGTGACCGAGAGAGTCTCTGTATCTCATATGCATGTGAATCACACTAGATACGTGTATCTAAGATACTACATACATTTCAGATACAAAGGGAGAGAGGCGAGCGAAAGAGGAAAAGAGACGAGTGAGAGAGTCTGTGTATCTCATATACACGCGAATCACACTAGATACATATACCTGGGATATGAGATACATTCTAAAATACAGATACAAAGGGAGAGAGGCGAGCGAGCAAGGTAATATACATGTGAATCTACTGCTATATATATAGTGTATCTAGAACAAATTACACCTAATTTTGACTCTATGTATCCGAAGTCTGAATTTTGATAAAATTTATTTTATTGGAAACTTGCATGAAGGGAAGTAATTTACTCTTGTTATTTGCCCATAAAATTAATATTGTGTTTGATTTGCAATTTAGAAACCCACATAAATAATACATGTACAAGTAATGAGGGAATTTGTGTATTATTTTATGCAGGATAAATAATGGAATAACTAAACTCTGCATAGACTAATACATGTAAAACATAATACAAAAAGTTCATTATAACTAATCTTTGCATTATTAATATATGCAGAATTCTAACCAGCTACAAAACCGCCCTTAATTAAGATATACGAAATATGAATTGTATACGGGGTATACAATGTATAAATCTACCAGGTATATTCTGATACGTCCGCCTTGAACTAAGATTAGATAAGCATGCAATAATACATTATAGTAAGTTTATTTGGTGATCACGAAGCCTAGTAAAATCATGGGCCCGCTCTAGACCATTTCATAGTCCTTATACAGTGATCATATACTTTTGGAAATAAACGTTTTTCATATCGTAAATTAGTGAGAAATTTATGTTATAGATAATGATTTTCCCAATTATTAATTATTATACCTTTTGAATCAAATCAATTGAAAAAAGACATGGTGAAAACAAATTGTCATTAAAATAGTAGGAAATTTTCTAACTTTTTTCGAATGAAAACATTCCTATTTTTCTTCTTTTCCTATCGATTCAATCAAAATATATGTAAAAATATTCAGTGAATATTTTTTAATAGGAAAATAGTGATTTTTTTGTCAGTGATATATTCTTTGGTAACATGTTGCATCAACCATTTTTGCAGAGTCAAGATTAGGAGTTTGGGAGTTCTAATTTCCTTTTTAAAAAAACGGAGGAGTAACTTTTTGTTAAAAGTGGGGTTCAAACCCACAATTCTAGCGTGAAAAGCATTTTCATGATCCCTTCCTTACCACTGAGCCGTTAAACAATTTTGTTAGGAAATCATAATTTAATATACATATTTATTTAATTATTTTTTAGTACAACTTATTGAGTTCGTCGGAACCCACGAACCCCATCTAACTCTGCCCCTGTCTTTATTGATCATATGTGCCAAACTATAACCTACTAACAAATGTTTATCCCACTTCTTTCTCTAATAATATTTTTTAAAATTAGCAAATGTTGATCCCACTTTCATTTAGAAAAAGAAAAAAAAAACTTATTTTATTATAATTATTTTTATCGTTATTTAAATAAAAATTAATGATGGATATACTATGATCTTATATGTATGACATATATTATCCATCGAAAGAGTACATAAAATTATTCTATTTTAATTGACAAAATGAGATTAAGAAGAAGAAAATTATTTCCTACATTTTTATTTGTTAAAATGATTTTAAAAGAAAGAAAATAAGAATAGGGCTCTTTAAAGTAACATTTTAATTAGAAAGAAGGCGTGTTTAAAAATAAAAGAAATAATATATATATTTATTCGAAAAGGGGCATTTTTGACCCATTTAATAACTAGAGGACATTTTTGGATCAAAATATTGACAGCAAGAATATTTTTGAACCAAAGTATTGACGACAAACACATTTTTTGAGTCAAACTATAAACTGATGACATTTTTGTTCATTTCACATAATTTAAAGATATTTTTGACGATTTTCCTAAAAAAAATTAAATATAATGAACAAGTAAAAATAAACTTGTAAAAATAAATAAATTTGTATATTTCCCTTATCTAAAAACATCAAAATAACATATAAATATCAGATGTCTAAATTTGGATATTACATACTCCATTGTTTGAGGAAAAAGAAAAAATAAACTTTTTTTCCACACACAGAGAAAAGAAAGGCCTAAAAGCTCCAAAAATTCAACAGTGAAGCAAGCTTAAAAGTTAAGTTATCATAAAGTTTATGAGTTATCGAAATACAAATCTAAATAATTACTTATGATTAATTTACATAACATTAAAAGTATAACTAATTATTAATATTTAATTTTAAATCTTCCGTGATGTTGATGCTTCTTCTTCTTCTTCTTCATCTTCATCATCGACAACGGTTCCGTTTCGTAGTAAAGATCAACGACTAACCGGAACTTCCTTTTCCTTATTAATGTCTCCGGCGTATTCCCTCTTTTGCTTTCTTCTTCATTTACATCGAAATAATCATCGTTATGAGAATCTCCGCTAAGTTGAATTAACTGCAAAGCCGCGTCCATCTCTGGTTCCGTTGGCATATATTTAAGTTTCGTTGATCGCGTCATGATTGTTGTTATTGGAAGAGAAAATTGATGAATGTGGAGTTGCAGAATATACAGAGGAGTTATAAAAACAAATCCTACTTCTTTTCCGAAAAGGATTTATGTAAGGGTAAAATTGTAATTTACTCATCTTTTTAACTTTTTCAACATTAACCGCCTTTCAATTTTCAAAACCGTCTGCTCCAATAATTTATATTTTTTTAAAAAAAATATTCTTATTTTTATTATTCATTGGAGAAAAAAAAAGATAAATAAATTATGTGGCTGCTGAAATATTGACATGAATAGGGAAAATTATTTAATTAGACATACATTCATATCATATATACTAATTTTGTTTATACTTTCAAATAATTATATATTTACTATTAATTAAGAGTTTTTTTTAATTATATAGTAAGGAAGATATACCTTGATACATATGTGTTTCACTAGATAAACTAAAATAGGGAGAGAGACGACTATGAGATGCAGGGGCGGACCTACCCTTGGTCTAGGGGTGTCACTCGACACCCCTTCGTCAGAAAATTACGTTGTATATAGAGATCAAATTTTAGTTCAATAAATATAAATATATGAATTGACACCTCTGGAATCAAGTTGAAGGTTTAGTCCATTGGTTAAGGGATTGCAAAAATTCCATGAGGTCATGTGTTCAAGAAATATTAACCCCATTATAATTTTTTTACTATAACCATTGACACCCCTTAATGAAAATTCTGTGTTCACCACTGGTTAGATGGGGAGAGACGTGAGCGAAATAGTCATGTATCTCAGATACATGTGAATCACACCATGTATCTCAGATACATGTGAATCACACCATGTATCTCAGATACATGTGAATCACACCATGTATCTGGTGTGATGCATACATTCTTACGTACTTGCATTGCCTATTTGGGATATCTATTACATAGAAGAGTGGTCAACAAGATTTGTTATGTATCTCATATACATGTGAATCACTTGGATATAGTGTATCTAGAATAAATTATAGTATCTAATTTTGATCTCATGTATCCCGAGATTCATGTATATGAACATACTAAAATCTTGTAAAATTCATAATATTACAAACTAGCGTGTATTTAAGTAATTAGTTCCTAGACTAGTGGGATTTCTGTAAGTTTTTTTCATATAATTATGCTAAACCAATTATGAAAGTTCAACGACACCATCAAATAGGTTGTGGACATGAGATTGTTCAAGTTCCTCCCCCCTTAATTAAAGGCTCCAAATTCGAGCATTTGATAATGATAAAATATTTGGGAGCGTCATATTGAACTGGGCTATGCAGTTCTTGAATTCAAATTTATTCAGGAGTATATATTTGAACATTGGGTGGAAAATAAAATTAAAACATCAAGAACACTTCAACCTAAATCTAGACGTGTCATTTCTCAAGCTAATTCCTGCCTCTTACATATTATCTTGTTTGATTAGCGAAAAATATGAAATGAAATTTTGATTATTAGTTCTATTTAACAAATAGATTATGCCATAGAGATTACATCTTGAAGTTCATAAAAAAAATGATTAAGCATAGTGGCATGCTTAGCGCTTTAATCACTTGGACAATCAAAATTGGGTGTAAGTTGATATCAAAATTAAAGAATATTCAAACAACGTATAACTTTACTTTCTCCTATGTTTTTAAAGTTTACTCGTAAAGAATTATGAATTAAATGATGTTCTAATTCAATACTAATGACAACGCATGAAGTGTGGATTAGATAGAGTTTTATATTCAAATCTTGTCATATTGGTACTTAAGCACGATTATGTATTTTAGATTTAAAAGTGAAACTCTTTTGTGGCTATTTAGTAAAATTATCCCCCGTGAGCTAATTTTTAAATTTAAGTTAGGTTGAAGATTTATTTTTTTATCAATAGTCATTTAACTTGAGTTAATTGATTATCAAAGTCATTTATTTATTTTTATCTACCAAAAGTTAATTTACCTTACCTAATTGGCGTTAGTGCTCATATTCACCAAATTTTGTATTTCTTGATGAGATTTAATGATGTGACAACTTTAATTTTAAAACAATAGTTAAAGCACTAATTGAAAATATAGACCAATTTATTAGAATCTAAATCAACATTAAATCGACTCATTGCCTAACCCAATTTTGCTAAAAAAAAATTTAGAGATTACAGCAATAGGAGGTGGGTTTTACAAAATAAAATTATTCATAATTTCTTTATAAATCATTTTAGATATTACTGTCTAAACACGCTATACTAATATATTCAATTATGTAACTAAAAAACTGTATTGTATACTAATCTATTTGCAGAGTGTATATTCACACGAATTTCTTTTAAAATATTCTTATCTAACAAATTATAGAATGTATACTCACTCAAAATTCTTTTAAAACATTAAATCACAAAATGTTCTCCTTCCTCTGTCTTAAACTTCTTTCAACATATTTGTTTACAAATTATTATTATTCCCCATCGAATTTCATAGTGTATATTAGGATTGTATATACATTGTTTACTCTATGTAGCCACCATATTGTATACATTCTTCTTTTAAATATATATAGTTGAAGATGATTCTATTGACATTAATTCTCCACAATATGTATATCTGAAAAATTGGTGTAGTCCACAATATGTATATTCACATGTATATCTATCATCATTACAAAATGTATATAATTGCACAAATTTTGTATCTCAATGTATATCCATTCGCAAACTACTATGGTACTTTACAATAAATATTAGTGTCTATACATGATACTTTTCTTCTCTACTAAAATCTTTATTTACTCCACTGTATTACCATGTGAAAAGTTGATTATTCTTCTCTTGAAAGCACTAACAAAAATAAATTTTCATAAATGTGATTTTTTTTTCATCGAACGACTTTGAGAGATTTTGAATCCAAAAGGAAATCTTAAGGAGAATAAATGAATGTGGAGCGGATGACTTTATTGATAGTGACTCTTCAAAATTCGAAACGTTGACAACATGAGTAGAAGTAATTTTCATAACGTTTTTTTAAAGTATTCTTCCTCTCCATCGATTTTCATAAAAGTCTTCTCAAAATTCCTCAAATTACTTCAAAACCTTGCACACTAATTAATGTGTAAAATTCTACAAACTATATTCCAGATACACTATATCATATATGAAGATAGCTAAAAACCTAGAATATATTATAATAGATTTTCAATCTGGTTGGAGAAATTTTAGGAGACAAAAGGAAAGCGAGTTATAAAGTGGATGAGAGAACCATTAAAACGAAAAAAAATTACAAAAACTAAAATATCAGATTTTTCATTATTGTCGAACCCAATGCCTACATTACATTTGCTGGTAAAAGATTAATTGAACAAACATTTAATAAAACAGTACCCGAAGATTCACAAGCAACTGAATACTTATTCCAGAAGGATTTATGCAACTTAATTGTACTACGTAATCTTTTTAAAAGGTGTTCTGAGTGAGTTATTTAAGCTCCAAACCTTTTTTTCATCTGATGCAAAAGTCAAACAAAATCAAGTATAACACTAAGTTCATTTTTTTTCCTTTTTTTGTGTTTGTAGCATATCAGAATTAAAATAAATAAGATAAAACGCTTGACTTTCTTCCAAATTCTTTTTTAAACCAACTGTTTAAATGACACCGTCTGGGGTATTCTAACTCAGCAACAACGTACTAGCTGTTAATACACAATTAACTAAATAAAAGTGTTCCCTCTCTCATATCTAAACTTTTTAAATGAGACGGTTCACACAATTCATCATAGTAGAGCAGACAGAGGTCCAGGAATAATGAATCATATCCCAAAAACATTTCCAATATTTAAATGAATGTTTACCTTTTGGAGATTGATACACTACATTTTGCCCCCACTTAGACCCAAGGCCCATACCAACTACTAAGTTTGAGACAAGAAGGAATTGTCAAAAATATGACCTAGTTGTTGTAGAAGATGTTTCTAGAAGCATCTGGCACCACTCGAATCTCCCCGACGGCCCGCTCCCTATAGTCAAATAAAAGAGAGAACAACAAAAAAGACTCATTTTTTATTTTTTAGTATAAAACTGTGAACCCTCTCCTTTAAACCCTTCCGTTTTATCAGTATTCTCCGTTTGGTTCCTTCAGAAAAAAGATCAATCGTACACAGACGGAGTCCGTGGAACAGATATCTTCCTCTTCAAGGTATTGTTTGAATCACAAAACTCTTTTGTAGATCTATGATTT